>VWZT01009447.1:134060-209370 GCA_013397055.1 Pachycephala philippinensis | reverse complement strand
TTTTTTTTTTTGCCTCCTCCTTGCAAAATGTAACTATTCTTGTGCAACTGGTTTTCATTTTTCAACTTAACAGTTCAACTAATGATCAATCCTTCATTCCTAGACTAATTCAATCAGTTATTATTATTTTATTCAATGTGTATACAGAAACTTGAATCTTTGCGAGGATCATTTTTTTTGATCTTTTCTTTATTTAAAAAACCTCTTTCTCAACAGCAAACGTTTTTCCCAGTCGAGACTGAAGACTCCTGGCATTTTTTCTAATGCTTCAGGTTGTTCAGTGTTCCAAGTTTTGTTAGCAGAAAATAAGACAGAGTTTAAGACGCATTTGTGTGAAAACTATGTTCACACAGGCTGCTTCAAGGTCAAGGGAAGCTGCAAGGTGGGAGGTGAACTTTATCTTACTATCTTATTTAATCTCTTCGGAGAAAAGAGAAAGGGAGCAGAGAGAGCACACATTTGGTCCAGCCTGTGGCTCCTTTTAAGAAAATAATTGATTTCTTTTGTATTTTTATTACTGGAAAAAGTGAAAACAGATATCTGAGGAAAACAGAACCAGATCTCCTGTTGCAAGGACACTCGGTGAAATCCGGCTGGTGCCTCATGCAGTGCTCAACCACAGGGAAAGGCTGGGCTCGGGAAGAGCCCCCGACTGCTGCAGCTGGGGCTGGAGCCCCAGAGGGGTCAGGGAGGTGCCTCTGGGGAGATCTTCCAGGGGCCCTTGGAGCTGAGCTACAGCTGCTGCTGCTGGGAGGGGAGGAGATGGAATTATAGCGTGGAAAGGAGAGGCTGGCAGGGAAGAAAAGCAGAAAGTCTGAAGGGATGAAAACACAGAGTTTCACTTTCATCCCTCTAATATTGTCAGGAATCCCTTTAGGGGGATGAAAGCCATCCCTCGTAAGTCTGATTCCTCTGTCTTTATGTTTTGCAGGCATCTACAGACAACAGAAAGAAGTGATAATGAACAAGAATTGGAAACAGTACAGACTGCTGCCTGAGTCTCATTGAAATGGATTCAGCAAGACACAGGCTCCTTCAACAAACCTTGTGACCAGTTATTTTAGTCAACAGCAAAAACCAATATGCAGTTATGATATGGCACCCTCCACTACTCCCAGCCAAAAACCTCTGCAAGTAAAAAACCTCCTGTACACTCTCATGGCCACAAAGCCACAAACTTGAAACTTAGGAAACTAGAAGTGAAGCTGCACAACTGATCTTACTACAGCTTCCCAAGGCACCTCTTAGTCATTAATTCCATGACCCTTTCAGAGTGTTCTCCCAGTGCAGAGAATAGATAACAAGCAAGTGAAGTACAAAATGCTTGAGGTGTATAGACACTGAGTGACGATCAGGAATCAGACTTATTTAAAACCATTAAATTCACAGACACCACTGCTGAATGCTCTCCAGCGGTGAACTAATGTATTTTCCTCAGAAGCCTGCAAGAGGGAGGAGGTAGTGTTATCATCTCCACTTTAGCTGGAGATCTGAGATGCCATTGTGGCTAGAGGCAGGTCAGCTGAAGAAAGTTGCTCTCCAGATTTCCACAACCAAGGCTTACAGCCCCGTGTTTAGAAGCCTGTGGTGCTGGCGATAATTCAGGGAGAAAAAGGACCCTGGTGAATGTCTCAAAACCCTGATGATCTTTCAGAACTTTCAGTCTGCTATCTGATTGTACAAGGGTGACTAGTTTCAATGTTTAACCTAGGCATCAAGCAAGCCAAAGGTATTATAAAGCCTAAATGGGGACATCTCCTGGCTTCATGACCATTTCCAGGCCAATAAGTAACCAGCTGATTAGCATAAAAAGGAGCATTTCCAATTCTTATGAAAGGATCAGTAAGCATGTAATAAATTCTTCCCTTCCACAGATTGTATTTAAATAATATAATAGTTAATCTGTAATATTCTGAATAAGACACAAGTTTAATGTCTATTTTTTCAAAACATATTTAAATGTTATATTAATTTTTTTAAAATCTAGGTTTATGTTTATATGACTAATATGAAATCAAATATAAAATGCAGGCTTTGATTGCTGTCTTCTATTTTTCTCTATTCTTCCTAGTCCTTCTCCCAGCAAAGCAAAATGTAAACCCTTTTGGCATTTTTAAGTATGCATGTGAAAGAAAATTGATTGCTGAGGCAAAGTTCTGTAAGTACTGCAGAAAATAAGGTTATGCTTACAAATGTTCTTTTAATTTACAGGAAACAGTTTGTGACTGATTGCTTGGGAAGAAAACTTCCCAAAAGGAAAATTTACTTTAGAGAATGCTCTGGCTCCTGGAATCAAGACAGCTTAAAGAAGAGGAAATCTTATGGAGTGATAGACGTTTTGAAAGAAAGACTACTAGCCTGGAAACCATCTCAGCTGCTTACTTTTGAAATCAAATATCTTAATCTGTCATTTTCTTGCTGAGTTACCACGATCAGATCAAAAGTACTCAAATCCAGACAGGTACTAAGATGCCAGAGACATCTGTGGATCTATTCCTGAGCCTCTCTTTACCCATTCTATCAAATGGGAATAAAAGATTAATCAATTATACAGTTTGCATGTCCATAGCAAATTGAAATGTGTCTTCATGTCTTTGCTGTTACTGTAAATGGAATATACACAATGGTTTGTTAAAAATCTGGAAGTTTGTCAAGCTACGAAGTATAAATTTATCTAAGACATTTCTTAACCACTGAAACTTTCAATATTTAAGAAGGTTCAGAATTGTGTAAGCACAATTATTGTCTTACTACTCTTATACTTCAAAGAGGATATTGCATTTGCATTGTAATGACGTCTTCAGAAACATCAGCTGCTGTAGCCTTAAAAAGAAATAGTTTTTGTGAGCCTAAATTTGCCACTAGTCCTGAAACCCAGTGCTTTTATGAGCCTGTAAAGGTATTCACTATTTTGAAAAATAATTATTTATCTCACATAATACCATTCACATCTTAGAAATGACAACAGGGATTTTCTTTAGCAAAAAGACAAATATTAATATGCTAAGCATTCAAAATACTTTTTTTTTCTGTAATTCTCTTAAATTATTAGCAACAACTTAGTCTGACAAACTCAAATTTCTTAGTATGAGACAACACAGCTACAAAATAAAACTTTGCCTACCAAATATAAACACATCTTAACAGATTAGGTTTTGTCATTACTATAAACTAGTGTAAAATGGTTTCTGGTATTTCTGTGATACTACAGAAGCCCCCAGACACATTTAAACAAGATGTTTTGCAATACCACTGTGATCCTGAAATGAAAAAAACTAGATATATTTTCCTTCTTCCCAGTGTCTCACTGCACACAAACCCCACATTTGCAAAAAACCTCATTAGCAGCTTCTAAAACTGTTGGCTCAGGTTCTGCTAATTATGAAATTAACGACAAAATTAGGGGTTTTTTTGTTCTCTATTACGTCCAAGCAGCCCTTCTCACCCACCAAACTGATTTATGGATCATGTGTAGGTGAAGAAGCTGCAACAGCTTGGTCTTTTGTATTTTAAGAAGTTAGTGACATTTTAAATATAGCAAAAAGTCTAATTTGGAAAGAATAAATAATGTGATCTAAATATTTTTGCTTCATGAAGCTGGGGTAGCTGCGGTGCACCCAGGTTATTCTCAAGACAAAGAAGTCCAGACAAAAAAATCTTGGCATCTACAGCTGCCATATGGAGGGTCCATGTGTCATTGTTGTGTGGTAAAATTACCTTCCAATTGTTTTTCCCAAGTTATTTATAATGTATTGATATCTTCCCAGCTCTTTTTCTTTCAAATCGGAGAGGAGGAGAATCACATTTTTTTTTGAGTCCAGGAGCAGAGAAGAATAAAATTAGCTTGAAGAACTCCAGCTAAAACCTGAAATGGCTTTTACAGGCATAAAAACAACTTCTTATTAAGGCCTAGTGTTGTGGGACTGTCCATGGCTTGAGGCTAATGGTCTTCCCGAGCAGAGCTGAGAGTCCATCCTTTCTCATGGTTGGATGCTGCTGTTTCTAACCTTCATGGTTTGTTAGCCAGGTGACCTTCAACCTTTGATCCTGGGAAGACTATTAGTGGTGACACCAGATTTGCCTCAGGAGCACGGCTGCAGGGGAGCAGTCCCAGGTGCACCATAAATGCACCTTATCACATCGTTCTGCAATTAATCACCAGGATATCAAAATACACTCAGAACGTGCATATATAAATATATTATAAATAAATACATGTGAATAGAAATAAAAATTGGCATTTAGGGGAGATAAGCTGCAGCCATTATACTGTTGTGACCCACTTTTATGCATGTATTCCCCACTTATTCTAATCCAAAATAAGATTTAGGCACATACTGTGCTTCAAGCAAAATCTTAGTGCCGTGACTGGGGAGTGTTCTTTAAACAAAACTGCAGAAATCAATGACACAAACTTCTAGAGAAATTATCTGTGTGTTGCAGAAGCTTTTGTTGGATTGGGGTGTAATCCCAGCTCTTTGAAATACCAACTAATGTTTCAAAGCTTGGGACAGGTTTGACTACATGTCAGGGAAACAATTCAACACCTGTCATATTTGGGGCATTGTTGTAACAGCAATAATAAACAACATCCCAGAGCCTAGAGCTGTTTAAAAAAATTTTCATTGAGAAACAAAACAATTTTTATACCTCTACTTCATTGTAATTCCCTCTGTTTCTTCCCTTTAAGATTCGCATGGGTGTCCTATAAAAGATTTCTTTTAGGATAAAAGACCAAAAGGAAGCTTTCTATGGTGAAAATGTTTCACTAGTTAAATTCTGGTATGTTAGATGTAGCTGTAAAATGAAGACATACTTGATGTAGGAATGCTGTATCTAGATACAAATTTGAAAACAATTCTAGAATCACACTTTTTTTTTCTTCTATTTAAACCAGAATGAAAATGAAAGTATTTACCTAAGACAGGAAGAATAATAGCTATGATAATAAAAGTTCCAAAGAATATGCTGAAATATTGTGATTCTTAAAGTAAGACAAAACAGCATTGTTTTACCAAGCTTACGGAATTTGAAATATATGTTTCACACACAACCCACCATGATTCAAAACAGCTGACCTATTCTGAAAGAGAGTCAAGAAAAGATTTTACTGACAATTGCAACTTAAAATGGCTCCATTGACAAAACTGTAATATGAACCAAAAGCCTCATCTTACAAAGTCTTTTGTCCTTTTTATAATGTGCTGTGGGAAGTCCCATTGACCTCCTGGCTCTGCAGGTTAAGCAGGCAACTACGTCTTCTCCTCTTTATAGCTGAGTTTACCTGTGATCCAGCAAATGAAGAACTGAGAACTGCCAAGCTCAAAATTCTGCATTTTTATTTGAGGGGGGGCAATAATTACGTGGACTCAAAGGGAGGAAATAATAGATAAAGAGAGTAGAGTCACAAGGAGATAAGAGGGAAGAAAAAAAATTGGTGGATGAGAAATGAGCTCCAGCTGCTGACTCACAGAAACATTTCTCAATAAAGTTCATGAGGATGTTGCATAGAGATTCAGTATGTGTATGTGACAGCTGAATAATCCATGGATTAAGAGTCATAGACACAGTTAACATCCTTCCTGAGCTTTTAAATTGTAATGATTATCAAGCATGAAAGTTTTCCTTTGTATATATTTTTTCTTTAACAAGAAAATTTATGGATTGTATTATACACACTTAGAGTCTCTAGGGACTTCCCATACCTATTTTGGCTGTATGCATTACCCTTTGGTAATATTGTTATATAAATAATCAAAAAGAAAGGGGAAAAAAACCCAAACAACCTTTTTCCAGAATATTTTTGTGAAATTAAGTAGTTAGAAATAAATATTAAGTCTACATAACAGATACCTTCCTCAGTACTGAAGGAAAGATAAACTCTAGACAAGTATAAAACCAGCCTCCAGCTTTCTGCTCCTAATACTCCACTATCCCCAGCAACACAGGCAAAACCTTTCTTGAAATTTCTCAATCATCGTTACTAATAGGACTGCATCCCTGACAACACCACAGTTTAAAAGCACCAGGACAGTCATCAACATCCTTTGATACAGTCTCCATTTGCATCTAATCACATGACAAGATGCATAAAATATTACAACTTCAACAGAATATTGAAGTTTATGCCTTAAAACAGCACTTAAGCACATACTTTGTTCATTTCAATTGGCTTTAGCCTTGCTAAACGAGGAGGCAAGTGCTGAGAAATTAATATTGGTTTTATGTTTGAATTTCCTTGTGTCTCAAAAAAGACAGGCTTGGTAAATGGTTTGTAAATACATTCATTTATTATTACATATTCACTAATAGACTTGTTCTAGGGAGCCCTATAATAGTACAGTGCAGATTCCTCAGATTATGCAAAAAAATCAAATTACCTATTATATGCAATGTCTTTCATGTAAAATGATATGCCAACTTCCATAATCACTTCCTATTCTCTCTTTAGAAAAACTTGATATCTTTTAAACCTCCTAATTATAATAACAAATAAAAAGACCTTTTTAGTAATAAGGAAGGAAACTGGCACAGAATCATCATAAAGAAAAGCCAGCTGAGGAGCCTGCTAGAAAACAATACTATGTATAATTGGTGTTTAATTATGCAGAATTAACGAATGGCAGCAGCACTGGTTGTATTACTTGACCAGGGCTCTTTGCCAAGTCAACAAGCTGGTTTTAATGTAGGAAGTAACCCACTCAGTTATCTGTGCCTTTGAGCAGGGCCCTGACTGCTGTGTTCTCCGTCTGTGTTGCCAAAAACATTTAGCAGAAGAAAGAAATCTGTTGATTTGCTAAAGCAAGATAAATTTTGGTCATTGATATGGGTGAATGCACCAATAAGATCATAAAAAAGTTTTCTAAACATTTTATTCATCTGGTGCCAATGGTTTAGTAACACCATGAGAGCCCAAAATACTAATTAGTATGAATTTGCAGGGTTGGTATATTATACAATAGAATATCGAACATGTTTATTTGGATATATTGCCTCCGCTAACCCCTCCCCTCTCCATACACACATATTTGAATGTATTTAAAAACATGGTTAAATATTTATATTCTCTAGAGCCCCACTACATAATTTTCTCCTATGGTAAGCAATTAATTTGCATTTTGGAATGAACACAACTACGATGATACGTAGGAGAAATTAATGGAAAGAATCTTCCAGGGTGCCCACGCTCAAAACTGACCCCTGTGACAAACCTGAGCACTGCTTCACCAGCAGCATTTACTGCTAAATGCAGGTGAGAAAAACCTTTTGGGGAAGGAGAAGGCAACAGAAACTCTTGGAGATCCCCAAAAGCATGTAGCAGTCTGCTCTTCTTTCTTAAGTACTCTTTCATGTATAGGTTTCTTTGGGGGGTCTCACCATTATAGCAGTGACAGTAGCAGATGCACAGGCAAATGAATGAGAACCTTCAAAGACAACTGCATTGACACATGTATTTGTGCTGTATATTTATGCTGTTTGCAGGAAGGCACAAAACCTATTGAAAGCCACGGAGAAAAAAAGCAGAATTTAGGGTCTGATAGAACAGAGAATGCAGATTTAAACTAAACAATTAGGAAAGTCTTTGTCACCCAAACTCCTCTACAGATTTGCACAGATTCAGCTTCACCTGGAGTTGGTATTGTTAAATCCTAACTAGTGTTCTTTTAGGTCAGACCAGGATTTAGCTTACTGCAAGATATGGTGAGCTACTCTCATCTGAAACTGTGGGAGAAAGGTTAATTTTGCCTGCTCTTTCTCATGAAGAGTCATTGTCACAGAAATCTGGTTGCAGCTGAAGAAAAATTAAGAACTGAAGATTGGTCTTTGCTTTCAGTGCTTCTCAGGATCACAGAGTGCATGCAAACCAAGGACAGCAACCTGAGGAGCACCAAATGTGACACAGGACTCAATGGGGTCCTCTTTTACACCTTTAAAAACAATGGGCTTTAGCGTTCAATACTCCTTTCAACCCCCACTTTTACTGGCAAAGAACAGCAGTTTTCTCCTTTTTTTTTGGTCGTACTTTTTCAGTGACATTCAGCATTATAAAAATCAATTCTTAAGTCCACAGCATGTTATGTTTGGAAAGAGAAAGTTAAATAAAAATGCTCCTCCATGTGTGCACGTACATCAGTACATGACTTTACAAAGCTGAGCTATTTCCAATGCAAACACAAGTAAATCTGGACATCCTCATATATTCCCTGTTTTATAGGCCCAGTAAAACTTGATCAAAATCCACTTATATTTGTCGGGTGTGGGACTTAACCTTTAGGGTATATTAATTAGATTAACAGACCACATACTGTAGATTCCAGTACTTCCTCAATGGCTATTAAATTACACAGGAGGAATTATGTTTTAAAGTCCTGCTTCCTTAAATCAAATTCCAACCGTCACCTTTCTTTCATTTATTAGACTGCAAAGCTCTTGTTCCTTTCTTAATAAAAACTGAACCTCTGTTAAATTCCATCCCTAGTACTTGACGTTATTCATCATTTCTGTGCTTAGGATCAGATAACTACAGAACCTGATCTACAGATTGAGAACCTGAGAATCTACTGAGAATCTGAGTCTACACTGAGAAAATACATTTCATACCAGGTATTCTACCAAAGGAGTGAAAAAGGTGGCCCTTAATTTGTGAAGAGCCAGAGAGTAGCAGAGTATTCTTACTTTTAAGTGACCAGGTTCAAAATGTTGTCCAGACACGGAAATGAAAATTCTGTACTCTTTCCTAATATTCCCAGACACTAGGGAGCCTGGGGATGTCCATAAACCTGAGCAGAATACCCAGTACTTCTCAAAAAGCACCAGAGAAACTGTACTCACAACACAAGGTGAGCTTTCTTGCAATTGCATCTACCTGCAGACTATTCCCAGGGGGTTACAAACAGCACAACAATTAAGAAAATATGCCAAGCTTTAAGATCTGAGCTGAGATCTCTGTTCTGAAAAGGATGTACAGCTGGGAGGAATACAATAATAGCAGTGCCAAGGGAAGGTCAGCCCTCTGCACTCCTTTGCTGCAAGAAGGGAGAAGAAGATAGAATCTAAAGATCTGTGACACAAGACCATTACTATGGGTATAGAATCTGCTGCACACCTGCCAATGCAGAGTCTTCCACCCAAATGGCAGCATGCTCCTGCTGTCAGTATTCCTAGAAACATTGAGAAAGTATGGAGGAGTCTGCCATAGTGTATTTTTTTAAGCTTTCAGTGCCAACACCAGCTTTGAAGCAGTGCCACACAGTCCACCACTAAACACGCTGGTATGTGCCCAACCTTGATCCCCATTAGTGCTCCAGACATCCAGGACTGTCCCATAAGGACATCAGAAATGCTTGTTATCATCAGGACACTGCAGTCTTGTTCTTTTTCTGCAGCTCCTTTCTGGCTTGTGGTTAATTTTACAGCACACTCCCACTTTTCTCACTGCATTTGCTGCTGATGGGGCTCTTTCTGTGCTCCCCACAGTGCTGGAAGTGGGTGCTGGCAGGTGCCTTTTCGGGCAGTCCAGTTGCTTTAGCAGCAAGGCCAATCCATGGCTCCCAGTGCCAGGCCAATTGTCTTTCAGGGCAGCAACTTACCCACAATTGCATTTCTCCAAATCTATCTAATTAAATCCATTTGGCTTCAGTAAACAGCAAAGCATTCTTGGAGAAAAAGCTTGATGAATAAAGACAAAAGAATCCTTCACCTTTCTTTACAATGCACTAAAAGCCACCTACTTGTATACACATTTAAGACAGAAATTTCATTTCGTTCCTAGCAGGCAGGCAGAGCCTCCATGCAGCCTGAGACAAAGAGGGTTTGGAACAATGGATGAAAAAGCAAATCCTGACAACCCTGCACTTGTGTGATCAGGTAGCAGAGCCCAGGAGGGGAGCCTGCTAAGGCAATTAAGAGCAGGTGACACTTTCTAAGAGAGACTTCAGTCTTTAGGCAATTCATGTTAAGAGAGACTTTGACAGATCCTACAGAGAAACCCAAAGCTGCCCCAAACTGCTCAAAACTTCTTCAGGATATGAATGGAGTCCCACGTCTGGCACAAAGTATGACAAGCTGTGAAGTGTTCTTACGACAATCATGGCAGTGTATAAAAACATTTTTTAAATAGTGTTATTTTATTCTATTGCACTTTTATGCCCTGCTGATGCTGACATCTTTGTGCTTTGCACAGCAGGAAAAGGAAGTGTACATATTTTACACTATCTATCCCTGCCATCCTAATTTGGATGCCACCTACACCCTCCATAGCGACCTGAAGCACCTGAAATAAAACTACGACTGGAAGAGCCTGTCCTCATTTATGAAGTACTTTTCAGCTAGAGATAAGCAGCTGAAATTGCGTGTCTAAAATAGGTGACATGATATTGCACTGTGATAATAATGCTAGAGGGTTTCTGCCCTCAGATATTTACAGCTCTAAACCAGAAAAGAAGCAAACCAGAGAGGCTTAATTTGCTGTATTCCACAAGTTAGCAGCAGAGAGGGAAACAGTACCCAAAGTCTGTTCTCTATTCACTAGACTTCATTTGCACAGCCAAAGGTCTTTGTAGAATCACATTTTGAAGTTTAGCAAAAAAATCCCGTCCTAAAGAAAATTTTACCATGAATGTTAGGAAAAAAAAAAATCCCAAGAAAAACATCCTTCTCTTTTCCTTGAATCAATCAAAAATAAAACTATTTAATGCCTTCATATTCTCACTTAAGATAGAAATCTGCATTCTGGACTCTATTTTTCTCCCATTTGATTACCATATTGAATCTGGGGGGGAAAAGGCACACAGTGAAAGATACATTCTTTGAATGAAAAGAGGAAAAATTCTTAGTGTCACAGATGGCTGTCAGGATGAAATGGAGCTTGTGTCTGCTGAGGGAATCAGACCTTAGTGTGAAATCTGAATAGAAAGGAACATAGCAGAAGGCAACATTTCAAAAGGAGTTCAGCAGTAACTGGCATTGTGAGGGTTAATTTACTGCCAGGAACTGCTGGGCTTTTCATTCTCAGTAGACACACAATAGACAGCTCCCAAAAGTACCCATCATAATCACAGATGCTGGGGATTAATGCTAAAATGAAAGCTTCATGAATATTAAAAATATCAAAACTGCTAATGATGTAGCAGAGTTTGGAATAACAACCAATCTGAAAATCTAAGAGTGTGCCATGCAGACATAGTGAGACGTTAGGATTTTAAAACTGATTAAACCTACTCAATTTGTAACAGAAAGAGGCTTATGCATATTAGGAGCTGAATTGAGTGCCAAACTTTACAAATTGCACAGGCTAATTACCATAATTAAGCTTTGGATTGAAGAAGAAAATTCCATTTATCTCAGAATGACTCAGTGGAACTTCAACAAAGAAGGCAAAGTACATCAGATGGTTTGGCCTTTTTTTTTTTTTTTGCTTTGCACCTAAGTGATGTTTCAAAAGCAGTTGTGAAAAAAATAGAGTGACAGAATAAAAATACTTTCTCTTGAAAGATTTGAAAAAAATCGCAGTTTAGGGATCTGATTTTAGAATTTGTAGTAAACTCTCCTCTACAAACTAGTACAGTAAATTTTATCCTATTTTTCAAAGATGAAAGCCAAGGAGGGGACACTGGGGAGGTGTTTGGCCCACTCCTGCTGCTGTGCTGATCTCCTGTTTGCCCTCATGCCGACACAGAGAAGTTATCTTGAAGGATGAAATATCAGCTACATTTTGTGATAAAGATTACATGTTATTGTATTACTCTGAGCTGGATCCAAAGACTTCCACTAATCTCAGATTGGATTTGGATCTTTTCCTTAGGGAATGCTTCATCTGCGAGCAATCACAGCACAGCTGTGAAAACTTTGTTATAGGCTACAGATTTCCTTTCCTATCCCAATTTAGGAAAAAAACATAACATGAAGGTCTTCCTTAAACTCACCTAGACTTTTAAGTCAAATATGTGTGAGACTGCACGTGTACACAGAAGCAGAGTGAAAATGAGAATGCTGAGATACTGAGGGAGGATTAATCCTCCCACGTGCAATGTGACTGATTTTTCAGCCATCAGTTACTTCAGTTTCATTTACATTTATCTAACTTTTCCTTCTATATGATGATGTCTATACATTTTCAGTCCTCTTTACAGATTGAATGCCTTGAAAAAAATAGTCCTGAAAACTGCATGTACAGGTTTATTTCTAGAAAATGAGCTCTAAATGCATACAAAAAACCCCAACAAAGCAAATTAACCAGAATTGCATTTCATTCACTGTAGAATTCAGGACAGCTGTAATAGATCTGCCATTCCAGACGTGTTGTAAATACTTGTAAAAATAATTATGGATTAAAAACATGGGTAAACATATGACAGAAAACCAGGCAAAGTTAAAGAGATCTCCTTGTTTAAACACAATTTTATGTATCTAGTTCAGAAGAATCACGGGGCCATCAGAACAGAACTCTGCAAAGGCAGACCAGAAACAATTTCAAAGTGCAGCTGGCTGAAAGTGAGATGTGTGACACAAGAGAAGAGGAGAAGAATCCAGTGATGCTTTTGTATCAGCATAAATGCTTGCTGGAGCACCTTTTTTAAAGAATCACTAAAATTATAAAAGAACATGTTCATATGTAAGCAAGACAGAAGAAACTACAGGAAATTCTAGTTCAGTATTTGCATCCATCAAGACCAATGCAAAATTTTAATGTGGTATTACTCATCTCATTTATGCAAACCACACATAGCTTACAAAGTCTAATCTCGTGTAACAGCTAAGACATAGAAATTACTACCACATTTATTTATTGTGGAATCAACAGATATTATATTAAACCACCAGATCATGGTTTCTTATAAAAAAGCCTTCCATCTATGTATTCCATGCCTGTCCCTCTTTTATGTGGCTGCTCATGTAACCAACTCTGAGATAGCCATCAGCTGAAATTCCCCACTATGCAGACTCATCACCCTGGCAGAAACACGACTCTGCATTCTGAATAATCAGAAAGCATTCACTTCACATGCTCAAAATTAAGCTTGTGTTACTTTGTGTGGTGTCAGAAGAAAGAAAGACAAGTTGTGGAGACCCTCTCATCATGAGGAATTTCCAGAGCTGGGATATGCGAGTGGTTGTGCTGAAGCTGCACGTGTGTGAGAAGTTTTGTCTGTTACCAATTTTGTGCATAGAAATGTACCACACTCCTTGTATAAACTGGAAATGTGTTCTTCAAACATAGTGGAAATGCAAGTAGTAAAGGCATAAGAATCACAGATTTACACCACTCTCATACTTTTCTTATGCTCATCATTAAAAAAGGAAAACACAAATATTAATTATTAATGTACATCACAAGAAAGATTATCCTTTCTCTTTTTACATCATTATAAGAATTTTCTTTTTCTTGTATGGAGCTATTCCAGAAACACAGGCAGCTGTTACCAGATGAAATACTAATAGAAAAAATTGCACTTTAAACTGCCCTAATATGATTATGTCTGATTCTTTTTATATCAATCTGCTATCAGAGACTCCACTTTCTGTTTTTTCTCAACAGCCCTGTGTCCAGTACGGAGCTCAGTGGCCTGAAACTGCACCAGCAGCTTGTGTCAGGCAAACCACTGAAATGCCCAAGCTCTGCTTTTTGTCTTCCTCCGGCATGAGAGTTTTCTCCACAACAGAATAAATTGCTGAGTGGCTTCTAAAGACTAAAATATACTTTTTCAATATACTGTTTCATTATTCAGACGGTAAGACACTTGTGGACTGAATCGAAAATCACCAGAAGTTCAATACCTTGGGTATAAAATGCCAGCACCTAAGACGTGTCCCTGCTTCATCTGATCTTTTGTTTGGTGAACCATTCCTTGAGTACTTGTGGCTAGAATTACCTGCATATTGATAACATATTACTTAATAAAAAAATATCAGTTCTTCATCAGAAAATTTTTCATTGTCCTTCAGAGACAAAGAAAAAATCTTTTTATTCATAGGTTTGTAAACAAGTTCTTAAAACACATATTACTTGATGTTTACAACCATTCAAAAAAAAAATACCCATATGCAAGATGCTCTACTGTAGGTACTTCCTACTGTTTATTCTTCAGATAAGAACAGGAAAGACAAATTCTAAACTTTAAGTTTTGAGTGAGTGATTTCTCAGTTAATGATTCAAGGTTTCACATAGTCAGTTCCTTTTCATTTGCCTGTTTGTTTTCAGTTTTTTGTCTAAACGAGTAAAGCCACTTAAAATACCTTAATCCAATCTATAATCCTGAAGAAAAGGCACAGGAAAGAAAAACTACAGTTCCATCATTTATTACCTGCAGGAAAAAAAGTCTTCAAAATGTTTAAAATCAGTAAGAATACAAGAATTGTGCATTGTTGAAACTACGTTATTAAAGTAATTCAAATAATTATTCTGTATTTTGCTCTTCTAGAACTAAAATAAAGGTGTATGTATTTTTTTTTAGAAACTGCGAAGTTAAAAAAGAAATAACCAAAACTGCCACAAACACGGTGGAGTCCGAAATATTGATGTGTCACCCACTTAACAAAACATAAGAATCTTTAGAGGCTGGTATATTATTACTTGAGAATTATTACAGTTTATAATATGTCTTTTATTTCTAGAATCACTCAGGATTTTCTTTCGTTTTCTTTACGTGTAAATATGTGCAGTGAAGGTGGGCTAAAATCTTCAAGCCTTGCTCTGGTGTTCGGAATAAAGGTGGTGAAGAACCAACCCCTGCTCCTTCAAAGGGCTAAAAAAACCTGAAATATGCCTCCCTTAAAAACTCTCATCCTTCTGCTGGCCTAGAAGGAACATGGCAATTCTACCACCTGATGCTAACGAGGCTCTGGAAGTCTTCCAAAAATTATACTATGGAATTGAATGCTTGAATGTTAACCTGTCAGCACAGTAGAACACAGACACAGAGGTTTTAAAATTCTTGCTTATTTTTAAAGTATTTCCAGACATAGAATAGGAAAAAAGTCACTCAAGTCACCTTGAGCCTTTAATATGAAATAGTGTAGACATGATCTAAAAGATATATGTCATGACCTTCAGAGGGAGAAATTTGGGAAATACCCTCAAAGAGTAGAGTAGAGTTTGGAAGAGAACATATCTTTGTATTGAACTGTGGACTATAAATATGCTGAAATGTCATTTATTCTGAATCTTGAATTATGAACAGAATAGCGGCAGGATCCAAATACTCCAGGAATTAAGGAATATATTGCCTATCACCTATAGGTTACTGGTTCAAATTCTGTCCGTTAAATAGTGACAGAAAGTCAATATAAGGCAGAGGCTGTTCCATGAACTACACGTGAATCAGGTAAAGAGTCCAACAGCAGATCCTGGTACTGTACAATTCCTGATGAGTAACAGCTGGCACTTGTAGGAAAATAGTGAAACTGAACTCTCTAACAAAGACTCATGTTATGAAAGCATGCATTTGGAAGCAGGGGCTGCACATCATTTATGCTGTACGTTCCAAAATCCATTTACCTTCAGATGCTGTTAATGTGGCATGAACACACACACAAAATCGATATCACCAGGCATCATATTCCAGAACTCCACAGAGATGGCTTTGGCTGCCCAGGGAAATGCATTAACTTCACAGAAATGTTCACTTCAATGAATGGTATTCACCAAGGCTGTTTCTTGCAAAGCATTGGATGCAAATGATAATTTCAGAAAGGCTAGATTGGTGCTAGATGGCTGTTAGAATGAAGACAATATAAAAACAACGAAATATAACACTGTTAGAGTTTTTAGTTCTAATACAACTCTAATTTATACTAATAGGATTTTTAAAACTTAAAATAATTAAAAGCTTTAAGAAGTTTTTTTTTGAAAGTTGAGAAAAAAAGGAGGGAAAAGGCAGGAAGATGATAGATCACATCTGATTTATTTTTATTTTTTTTAAAGATCTGATAATTAGCAGCAGTTTTCTGTTTTAAAGTTAGGATTTTTCATTCTAGAAGTTAATTTCTGGTATATTTCAATGAATTACAAGTTTCAAGTTAGTTTTACTCTCAGGAACCCCAAAGTAAAACCTTTTTGGTGCTAGTGTGACCAGAGCCTTGGGGAATATGTCACGGAAGTAAATTCACTGGTGCCATAAATCAAGCTGTTCTCTAAATTTAATTTCCCATGCTGGCCAGAGTTTTTTTAGAAAATAGGAAAGCCAGCTATTTACCACCTACACTGCAGATAATGGAAAGGATTCTGCTAATACCATCTGGAAGCACAGTTAAAAACTTAAATTATTTAAGTAATCAGAATTTAAAGGACATGTTTTTGGAACAGATTTAAGTGGCTCCCAAAAGAAAAAAGAATTAAAATTAATAGGTGCCAAAAAAACCCCCAATTTAGAAAAATGAGTGATATTATCAATGCTTTTATTCATGCTGCACACACCATTGTCCTCTTAATGCCATATTTTCACTTCTAATTTCTCTCAGATTTGTGTAAAATGCTGTTTATTTCAGAACCTCCGTCACATGACTAATATAACACAGTTGTCCACTAACTTCAAGGCAACAGCTTTTGTGATGTGCATTTTTAAAAGAACCTCAGATATTTACTCAGGGAAAATCCTTGGATTTTTAAGTTGTCCCTTTTCAGTAGCTCTAGCCGCTTCTTTGCAAATTGTCTACCTCTTCCACAAGTTATATTTTCTATTAGTTCAAAGACAAAGAAATAAATCTCTCCTACGTTTTTATCACTGAACTTCTTCGGGGAGGTTGAGCTGCAGTTTTACCCAAACAACTTTTTGTACTACAAAGAGAGGCTAAGTAGCTTTATCTTGGTTATAGCATAGGAGAAATGCTTTGAAGGAGATGAGGAGTCCTTGCAGTGTATTTAAGATGATAATGCAAAATACTTAGAATATTTATAAAAAACTTCAAAAAAACAACAACAAAAAAATTGAACAACCTTCCCCTTCCACACGCACTTTATTTTGTAGGCAAGGACAACCTAATTTGTAATACCCTGTGAATTCAATGTGCACCTACTTAACAAAACCTCTTTCCAAACCACAAAAAATTGCAGATATCTGTACCAAGGCTGGCTACTATTCTCCAACAGTTGAGAATAATATTAAACACCTGCTTTTACAGCCTACTGGATGAATATGGCTGCTTCTGACAGACAAGTACTGGAACTAAACCATCAAATTACAAACCCAGTTAATCTCGGGAGGAACAGAAGAGAGGGAGAGAGTGGAAAAGGATACAAATGTCTATCTGTGTGTAAGCAAGTGATAAATCATGGAGCACAACATTATTTCCTGGCATCTTTTTATAATGTGGCTAGAGACTGATGAAATACAGGACCAGCCATAGTAAATCTGATTCTGGTTCTATCAAGCCCAGATTTCTGTCTGTACTGGCTGTTCAGAGAGCTAAAACATGTCTAATGTATGTGACAGCATTAGAGATGCAAGAAGACTTCTTATAATCCATTTACAGTTGGAAGAATGAGAGTAACCTTTTTATTTAAGAGAAAAGCCTGAAAAGAAAAGATGTTATAAAGAAACGAAATACACTGTACATGAGAGGGACACTGAACATTTCAGCAACTCTTGCTGATAGGAGTCCCAAACAACACACTTGGAGTGGAAATCACTGCCACATGTTAAAGGTATTTAGGATGTGATGCAGAAGGGCAAGATTAGTACAAAAATTCTAAATATGCGTGGGGATGGAGATAACCCCCAAGGAATTTCAGCTCCACATAATAAAGGTGCAACTGTTCTGCTCAGGTTTCTCCAGGCTGGCTGCAGCTACATCTGTGCTGCTCTTCCCACCACTGGTTTCACGTGCAGCTGCACCAAAACCTAAACGTGAGGAGAACCCAAGAACCCATCTGTGTTTAGCACAATATTGCCTCAGGCACTGGAGTGCAAACATGCAAATGAGACGATTAATCAGGAGGTAATTACGCTTGGGTTACTCTTTCTGTTACAGGACTGCTTTGATAGCAAGATTAGGTGTTATACACAGGAACAGCTCTTGGGGGAAAATGTTACAGTACCCTGTGAGACAGTTTAAAAACCTTTACAAGCTCATTTTCTGTAATATTTAGATGAATGCTTCGTTTATGAGAACAGGTTTATATGTCATGAACTAAGTGAATCTTGACAGTGAGAAGCAAGTCTATAAAATATTGATTTCCAAAATAAAACAATAATGTAGTACCTTCCAGTTGAGGTAATTCCCTGCCACAGAATACAATCTATTTACTAATTTCCTTCAAGGGCTTTTTTCTCAAATTCAGTGATTCTCAGATCTTTCCATCTCTTAGGACTCTGCTGCCTCAAAACAAAACAGGAGTCACTAAAGGAAGAATATCTTTAAAAAAAACCCAAAACAACAACCATCTTCACTGACTATAAAAACCCCAAACAACCATCTTCACTGACTATAAAAACCTCTTGGTTATGAATTCAGATATGTTAAGTCAAAAAGAAAAAAGCTGCAGTAGTTAAGTTGCAGAGTAATAAGGAAAATTTTTGTGCCCAGAGCATAAATATAAGGCACTGGAGGATTTATATCTCCAATTTCGAGAAAAATTGCTCTAGAGGACTTCTAGTGATAAATATCCCTGGCTACAACTCATGGATCAGCAACTGGCTTATTGACTGCTCTACCTCCTTGGTGGCTCCTCTGTGAGCAGCAGGAGCTGCTGCACTTTGGGGCTGGGAGTTATTCTGCTCTACTGTACTGAATCTAAGTACATTCTCAAGATGTGTTATTCTTATATTGCTCAGCATTCAGAGCACAGATGACATTTAACATCCGTTTCTGTAAATTGTTTAATTCCCTGCATGCTTACATGCACACATTTCCTACTTTTGAACTTTTATAGGCTCCGGACACAGACTTGAGAAATCAGTGGAACAACATACACGTGAGAGCTAATTCACGACACAAGGACTTCAGTGCTTAGTTGCACTGAGGACAGTAAATCTTTATGGACTCCAGCCTATGTTGTCTCTATCAGTTAAGGCCATTTTCCCTGCTGAGAAGATTTAGTGCACTTGGCTGCGAGGGCAGTGTGCCCAAGGAGGAAGCAGACTTTCACAGATGTCAAACACAATAGCCCGTTCACAGGTGAGAGTTACACCATGATTAGGATCACAATAGTAGAAGTTCCTATTTCTGGAGGGACTATTAAGTGCCCCAGGATCCATTGTTTATACCAAAAATATTTATACGTGCACAGGTATCGTGTTCAGCTTTCCCCTCCTAGAGGACCTGGCTTTGCAGAGCAAACTGAGCTGAGGCAGGAGACACCAGCACAGTCAGAGGCAGCCCAGCACATCCATCCCTCACTACCCAGGCACCTGGAACCCTCCTCGATTTCAGTGGGGAGAAATCTTGAAAGATTTGTACCCGATATTGGATACTGCAAGAAACTGAGATGAGATGGATATACCTAAAATATATTTTTCCTCTCTGTCTTGGCTCTGCAGTGAGATGTCTGTGAAGGGTGTTTTTAAGGAGGGATGTGTGATTACTGCGCTCTGGCACTCACACAAAGGCAGCCTGTGCAGGTTAGCTACAACATTCCTCTAAAACACTTCGGTGTGCTCCTTTTCCTGTTGCCTGGTCTGCTCACTAATGTGGCCGATTACACCTCTGATGAAAAGCTCTGCCAGTGATTTTCCATTGGACTTGTTCAGAGACTGGATGCTGGTTGCAGACATCAGTCAGTTTGGAACCCAGCTAATTCCAGCTGGGTTTTGGAAAGCCACATTCGCCTTGGATCCGGCCTTATTTAAAAAAAAAAAAAAAAAAAAAAAGCTGAAATGGGTACAGCAGCAGTGATTGCTGACAGTGAAAGACAGCCTTTCTTGTGGACAGCCTCATGGCAGATGTCTGGCTTAGGAGTTGTTCAGTGCCTGGAATTGCTGGATCAGCCTCTGCTGTGGCTGGGGTAAGGCTGGTGATCCACTGGAAAAATAAGCTTCTTTGAATTCAGAAACTCTCCAGTCCTTTCACCTGAGCACTCAGGCATTAGCCTGTTTCCCACAGAATATTACTCAAATTAGGGAGATGAAGAAACACTGAAATCATTGTAAAATGCAGAGCTTTTGTAAAGGAAGAGGCTCTCACAGCTCCCAGATTATTATTGGCACCTTTGAAACAATACTAACTTCTGCACCAACAAACATAAAAAGTAGCAACCAAATCTAAAAATATTGCTTCTCCAAAATATTGTTCAGTGCTTTGTTATCAACTGTGGCATTCAAAGGTAATTGAGCACTCTTATAATTCACTGCAATTCCCTAATAACCCAAACCAAAGAAGATAAATAAATAAATAAACTCACATGAAACAAGTAATACTGGACAACTACTTTAATACCCCTGCTGAGTAGACAGGCCAGGTTGTCTTACAGATACTCAAACAACTTCATTTTGTGGACAGATGAAAAAAACAATAAATTTGAAGTTGTTCCATCACTTGAGCTTTTCTTACACTTCTTACATGGTGAGATGGGACAGACCTTTAGGATGAACATGTCTGCAAACCTGTCTTATGTCAAGTATCCAAAGTGGACCAGAGGATCAGGAAAATAGGTTTTATTCAAATATTACCTTCAGTATTTAAGAGAGAAAACTCAGTGGACTGAAAGAAATGCAAAGAGTGGCAGATAATTCACACTGCTCTCTTTGCTGTGGCGTATTTCCTTTGCACTTTGTTTCACACCCTGAGAGACTTTTTCATAAGAGCACCTCTGATCAGTCTGTGGTGATCCCTGGGCAGTTATTTCTATCCCTTTTATTGCCAGTAATTGATTTTTAATTTTTTTTTTTTTTTACATGAGCTCCCAGTTGTTTCTGTGCTGTGACTATCTGCTTTTCCTTTTCCTGTTATTCACCCACATTTGTGAAACTCCTTTTCCTTACAATAATAACAATCTATTGACAAAACAAGTAATTTTTTTGTTCATCATGGCTGCAAATCCTCAAAGAAAAAGTGTTCTCTGTGAAATATTTGTATCATTTGAAATCTTAGGAAAGGTTTCACACAAGATATGTTAAAAATCAACTGGAAAAATTAAGATTAATTAAAGAATGACAGTTAAGTGATCATGCTAAATCAGGTTTTACAAGCACAAATTTTGCCAAGAGTGGATTATGCATAATGGATTTGTGGGGGGAACAGTAGAACATAGTATTCTATTTTGTATTATAACTTCTCAAAACAGTTTTACAGAAAACAAGAATCCCACAACATTTAGAAGACTAAAACTAGGTGATCGTGCTAAAGCTCTATACAGGTGAAGCCAGGGGGTTTTGTTTTCACCAACATAAATCACTAGGGCATTTCAAAAGATTTGGCTCAATTTGTCTGCCTAAATTCAGTAAAGGTGAGTTCATATCTTTTCAAAGTGCCAAATCAGCCGAAAGGATAAAAGTTATTATAGTCGTAAGTAATCCCAGAAAATACAAGGCTTAAAGTTTACCTTTCTTCTGACTGACTGTGTATAAATTAAGCTACTTTTAAAATGTGGTGCATTACACATATTCTTCCTTATCCAGAAATCTTTTCAGATTAATTCTGAATATAGTAATTCATAGCACATACATTAGGATTTCGGTTCAGCTAAAGAATAATAATGATGTGATTAAAATGACTGTAAAATAATATAATTAAAGCTTTTAGGTGATCTCTAGAAGCTGCACTAAAGCACTTTGAAAGCACTCAAGCCACAAATATGTTTCTGAAAAACATACTAAGAATATACTATTTTAATTTAATTTCTTGGCTATTAAAGAAAACAGCATAAACCTCCCCATGCCATTTATGCTTAGTTTGCTTTCAACAAATGCAGCTTTCATCAGATATATGTGAAGCTGATACAAATATAATATAGAAATACCATAGAAATAACAAATATTGCCAACTGCCTGGTAATATTTTCCTGTGAATGGATGGTTACAACAAAACGTGGGTAGATCTTTTAAATGAAAATAGTTAAATTTGTCAGTATTGTTAGCTTAAATAGTGAAATAGTTGCCAGACTGTAGAGAGTTGTTAAAGAAGTGGTAATGAGGCAGCTCCATGAACAACTGAATGCCATAATATTTGTTATTTATTCTTAACAGGCTGAAATGATGTGGAAACAGAACTGAAACCACACCAATATAACAGCCCAGGGAAGGCTGCCTTTAAGTGATTTTTTTAAAATTTAATTAACATTATAAGCAGCTTCTGGTACTTTAACCAAAGCACGCTGTTGATTCGCCTGTGAATTTTAGCCAACTGGACAGAATGCTCCTTCAGGTTATTGATGTCAGAGGCCCCAGAGGAAAAATTGGCATTTTTTCACCTTTTTACATGGATTAGAGCTCAGGTCTTCCCAGCATAACCTGTTATGTACTGTTTACAACGTGCAAATCACAAGTGGAAATCTGTCAAACACTGGTTGGTGCTTTCCTCAGCTTGGGCAGCATCTGATGCTCAGCTGTGTCCTTCACTTCCTTTCATGGAATTCTGTTTGCTCCAGGAGCTCAGCATTCAGTGGCTGAGCAGCAGCCTCTGTACTGTGCATGGAATTTAGTACAACAGTGGTCATGGTTTTGTTTCCTCTCTTACGCCTGGATTTTAATAAAGGAAAACTGGAGAAAATTCTTAGGTCATCAAGTACAGCCCCTTGGTATTACAGGCAACCACTTTTTGTAATCCCTTATGTAAACTGATCAAGCTCCCTCAAATCCGTAATATTTTTATGACCTTCAGAGATGGCAGCAGTGTATTTATTTATTTCCTTTTTTTAAACACTGCATGAACTCTTCCTAGCTTTTGCTACAGCCAAAGACTTAGCTCCCCCCTGCAACAAACGCAACAGAATTTAAGAACAAAAGTAACAAATGTGCTAAAAAATAGCTGTCTCAAAGTTAACCAAATACTTTTGTGTGCCAAAAAAAAAAAAATCTAATACCATGCCATACTAATACTTCTGGCAAAATATAAAAAAATACACACCTGCAACCACAAAATCATATTGAAATGTGAATTTTTGCTAAGAACTGTGCCGCTCCAAGATGTAGTTACCACTACAATTAGGAATGGGGCTGAACAGTCAAATTTAATTCAAAGCATTTGTGAAGCTGAAGTAGTTCAAAGATTCCAAGATTTGCCAAAATTCCAGCTTAATTTGATTTTATCTAATATATGGAATCATCCCTACTGAAACCAGAAGAAAAAGGATAAACAATGCATTGCACAGCAGAGTGATTCAGCATCATAAAAAGAGCCTAATGAAACAGTATTATAAGTTACATCTGGAAAATTCATCTCTCGTGTAGAATTTAAATTTGAATGCATTGATGCCATCTTTCAAGACAAATCTACAAATTTAAGACCTGGGAACAGGAGCAGCAGAAGGTATTTCTGAACAAAGGCTAAATAAGAATATTAGGGGGAAGAAAAAGAGGAAGGATGACTGAAACAAAACATATAATTTTTCCATGGGCAATGAAGAACTGATAATTATTGGCAGTAGCACATCAGACATTCTTTATTTAAAGTGAATAGAATAGAACATTTAGTTATATTTTCAGATCACACTTTTGTGTTGTTTAGAAAGCTGTCTAAAGAAAAGCAAACACCTGCTGTACTTGTGTTTGCAGAACAACATCTTTATTTGTGGTCTCGTGAAATACCCCATATATTGCCGGTGACAGAAAAATGCCTGAAGTTCTTGCTCAAAGGCAAGCCGAAAAATCAGGACTTTGGACCAGAAATGTGTAATAAAATGGTTAGGTTCAAATTATGACTTTAGCAAGCACATGCTCAGTTTTCAATAAGCGGGATCTGCTCAGGCTTTTCTTAGCTGTAAGGTAATTAGTTACATATTACAGCCTTCTCCAAACAGACTGACCTGGGGAGGGAAAGGGTCCCAGACCTGGCACCTGATGGCAGGGAAGGGTGTGGGGCAGTGTGGGGCATGACATCTGTGCTGTGTGTGCTCAGCAAGGCCAGCTTCAGAGGCAAATTCAGAGGATCCAACTCAATTTTCTTGCAAAGATTGTGATGTTGTGCTGGGGAGAGGAAGACATTTGACCTGGTGGCTGTTACTGTCAATCTCTGGGCTTGGAAAAAACCACAGAGTAGCAGCAGTAGCTGCAGCATTCTCTCCTTTGCTCTCAGTTTTTTGTTGTACTGCATCTCAGTCACTTGTGTGCCTGGGAAGTGATGCGAGGATGAACTCTGGTAACATTTACAGCCACCTTTGCCTGGTGCCCTCAGTCCATCCAAAAGCAATAGTCAGGAGTGCAAGAGAGTGTGTTGAGCCATCTCATACGAGCTCCATTTCTGTCACTTCTATCAAGCACTCCAGACATATTTAATAACTAAGCCATAATAGCCTTGCTTCTACGGTTCTAAAGCTGTGAAAACCACTTAAAAAAAAAGTGGTGCGAAAACAAGGGCCAACAGCCAAATTCAGGCCATTGCAGCTCTCGAAATACCAGCTTCAACTTTTATTGAGAAACACAGATATCTCACCCAGCAATCGGCCTGTATTTGTTTTGCAATTTGAGTGAGTCAGACACATAAATATTTAAGTTTTAATTCAATTGCCTCTCCTGCGGTCGATGAGTCACTACTACTCTGATATCTGAGGAGTCTCGCTAGGGGAGGTCCTGGAAATGTGTTATGACTCCCAAGTGGGTTCCAGCCGGAAAGTCTGTGAGCTGTACTTTTAAAATGTATAAACTTATTTTCCTTTCAAACACTCAAAATATATGTAATGAAGTAGAATGTGTTTGCTTCCTGGACAGCAAACAATCTTGCAGCCAGAAAAAATGTTTACTTTGTAAACACTGTTTTCTTTTCAGAAAACTGTTTTAGCAAGAGGTTCCATGATGAAAAACAGTTTAGGTCATAAAAGACCTAAAAGAAATAGAAAGCGTAACACTTTTCCTTCTCCTTAAACTCCTGCAATTAACTTAGAAGAACTTACAGTCACTCTAATGTGCTAAAAATATAGAACATACTTTATACAAACGGATGATGCAAGACAATTTCAGAAATCCTTTGCTCAAATACGGAATATTATGAATACCTCCATACACAAGCTGCAAAGAAAGACTAATTACAAATGAAAAAGCTACATTCCATTGGCATACACTTTACAAATCAAGTGGGGAAGTCAGCTGTGACTATGAAGTAAAAATAATTAATGGAAAGGTATAAGAGGTGCACTCAGTTTTCTATACACTGTAATATTCCTGTAACCTTCTTGAGCCAGCTTACCACCACTTTGCATGAAATGGGCCATCATTTACTCACTTCTGACAGTGCCTATTTTGACTAATACTGGATATAATGTGCAGTCCATACCAAAGAAGCAGGTAAACACTGAATTCAGTTTCTGCTCTGAATTCAGGCGAATCCATGTGTTTCATCCGTGGGGGTATAGGTGAGAGAAGAATAACCACGATGGAGCTCAACAGGTCCAAAACAACGACAATGGCAAAGCAAAAGACAAACCTTCATGGCCTTCCTGGCCTTGTGAGCCTTGCAGCCCCTGAGACTCCTGACCCTAGCTGTGAACCAAGCCAGCTACCTCACAGATAAAAAGTAAACCTGCTGCAGATGTCCTGACACAGACAGAACCCCCCAGATCTCCAGCTGCAAGTTATGGAGCCTGTGCAAATGAGCTCCCCGTGGCCTATGTTTGACAACGCCCAGTCCCCTGAAAGAGGTTCTTCACACACCTCAAGGGGACAAGGCCCAAAGAAGCTGTGCTGCACATCTGTTAGCATGGAAATATTAGGTGTGAGCACAGGATTATTAAATCTCCCCCCACCAATAACCATCTGTTGTTATACCCACTGACCAAACTGTGTTTGTACATGAACTGCAAGGACATGCTCTATGTACTTCGCCCCTACAACAGGGACAAAGCCCTTTGGTTTGCACTTCACTAACATTTTGAAACTAGGATTGGTGTTTACACAAAGTCCACGCTGTCACAGGTAGGTTGGTAGGTTTTGTGGCAGCTCAGATAGGTGTCACAATCTAATGTCACATATTTATGGGAGCACTGTTTTCATTGCTCAGTAGTGATAACCCAGAAAACACCCAAAATTCTCCTGTTTTTACAGAATGCAAAAGCCCGTTTTACTATACATGTAGCAAGCCTTGCACATTCTTCTTCATTTTTCTTTTCCTCCTGCCAACCTGTATTAATGAGGTGGTAGATATAAAAAGGAAATTACATACTGCCTACACATGTTATTTCAGAATGAGGACTCCAAGAAGAACTTGGAATAAAATGTCCCCCACATGCTTCAGTTTAAACCCATCTCTCTTCTCTAATGGTTGTTAGATTGGCTTCACTTTTTCACTTTGCAAGAGGCGTATCAATTTTCTGGATGCTACAGTACTCTTATATCGTGTTTTGTTCCTAACCATTGCATCCACCTTCCATCAATTGCATTTTTCTGAGGTACTGACAGGGAGCAGCCACTTTCCTCAACACAAGGAGAGGGAAATACATGCCATGGGTAATTTCATGGACATGGAACGACATCATGCCACTGGTGCCTGAAATTTAGTGGTTAACTGTGGGTGCTGCAGGGCTGCTTTTCATAACGGGTGTCAAATTTACAAGAATTTTACCACAGAATGCCTTTAATGTCGACTACAGTTTTCAGCTCTGGAAAGTATCAGAGGGATGGAGGGCAATGTATCCCACCCCATGTACAGGGATTTGTCTTTCAAAGCTGGAGCTGTTACGGGTGATGGGCTGTAGTTCACCAACAATCAAGATGTCACAGAACTACAAAGCATTTCTTTCCTTGCATGTCACACAAGTAAGATAAAATTGAATTTTAAGCTAAATAATTAGTTTATTTTTTTTTCTTTCACTAATTTAATGTTCAGATCTTGATGGTGACTTCTAACTGCACAGACTAAAGAAATTAAGTGACATAATTTCATCACTTGGGACCTAATACAATCTTGTCCTCCGTGCTCATACAAGAAAACCCAAAACATTTGAGTTCAGATAACTACAACTGTGCTACAATTGCCTCCAAAAACGTACTTTTATTCATTAGAAATACAGGGCTAGAGTATTATCATGCATAAATTAACCTCTTTCCATCAATAACTGCAGGCACTGTCCAATTTAAAATAATCAAGTAACTAGTTTATTAACTAAATATCTACATTAAAATGGTCAGAAAAAAGTATTTGAGTATGACTTATTACCACTGTAGCAAGAGTAAGGATTTTACATGCATTAATTTGGCAAGATTTGACATACAGTAGTTGTATTTTCCCAAAGGGAGGGCCAAAATCTGGCCAGATCTGTCATGGTTTTGTAAGTGTGCCAGATATGACACAGAATAGATGTGATTAATTATCTGAAGAATTATACGTGTGTGTATTTCCATGAAACAGCCACAATCCCCCTTATACAAATTCTACCAACAGCCATTTTGCTGGGCAAGCAGAGGAATCTCACAAAAGCAGTAAGGTTCTTCCATGTAATAAAAACCAAAAAAGCAAAAAACACCCAAACCAAAACAAAAATAAATTAAAAAAGAACCCCACCCAAATTTTACTGACATTTATTTTTCATTTTAGAGTGAATTTTAAATTGTTTCCTTGTTCAGTTTCTCCTTATTTTCCCCTTGATATACAGCTATACATAAGAAGCAGATTGAATATTAAAAAATCCAAGCAAAAGTGTGTGCTTCAAAAATTTATTATGAAGGCAACATTTTCATTGGAAACTCCTTTTTTAATGCTGCATTTTTAAGTCTCTCCTTTCCTTACCAACTGCAATAATTGAAAATCTTTTTTTTTCCTGTTTTTTGTTGTCTCTAGGAAACAAATACAATAGTTTTCCAAACTAAGCCACATAAGTAATTGTCATAATAAGTCATAAAGATTACAACAAAATTTAAACAAGTTTAAAGATTTGTATTTTAGTAGATTTGACACCTAAACACTGTGTGTGTGTGTTTATAAATATATATACACACTCTGTGTATTGTTAGATGACAATTTCCCGTTAAGCTTGAGTTACAGGAAAACAGTATTTTAGACATGTTACTGTGCAGCCTCTGTGTTACTGTGACTATAAAGGAATTCCAGGATTCCTTAGGCTCTGTTCTGATTTTTGTGCCTTGGGGAAGACATAAAACAATTGTTTTATGGTCAATCAGTGAAGCCTTTAGAAGGCCCTGCTGGGGAAACTGCTACTGCCATCTGTAGTGAAACTGTATAGGCATAACTAAAACGGAGCACAAGATATTCTTCCTTCATAAACTCAGACCTGCTGGAGTAATTCCTGTGAACAGCCACCTGCTCCTACAAGCCATTTGTTCCATTTGTAAAATGGATATTAGCTCCATTTTAACTTCTCAATGAGAAAATCATTACGTTGGCCAACCATTCACCATTTGCGTTTCATTGTGAAAATCACGAATGTTCCTGCACTTCAAAATAATAACACGTCATTCAGTTGTCATCCCTCTTAGAGGGCACCATAGAAACATTCAAACTGAAAGACACGACTATGTGAGACAAAAGGATATTAGAAAGACAGATTTTGTTGATGTTTTTTTGAACCACACATTGTATAGTAGCCCATATCCAACCTCCATGGTCATCTCATGGCCTTTGAAGCCATAAGAACATCCAGCAGCCACAACAGACATGAAGCTTCATCCTATTCCAGATGGATCAACCACTCTAAAGTTTGGCATTTTCCCCCTGGGGAATGACATCATCAAACTGCCTTGAGACACCACCAGTTGTTTCCGTCAGACAGTGTGAGGCCACTTTGGATCTGCACTTCAGCTGTCTCCGTGCTGAGCTGCATCCCTGTGGCTCCTCTCATAAAGTGCTGAAGTTGTGCTCCAAAGTGGAAAAGCAAAACACACTTGAAACAGGTCAATTGCGTAAGTTACACATTTAGTTTTGCCTCCTTCTGGATATGCAACAAATGTCAGAGATATCTGGGAATGTTAAATGGGAATTTTCTGGCTATGTACTACAGTCGTCATGTAGAGTAAATCTACATCATGGTAGGGGAAGTATGGAGCAGAAAGGAGCAGGATAAGGTGTAGCTCATATCTGCAATGGCAGTCCTTGTCTGCGGTGGAGTCTTTCTGGGATTGTGGGTCAAAAGTGAAACCTGGCACTTCCAGCCAGTCCCAAATGCATCACAGGACCTGGAAACATTGCTGGGCCTGACAGTGCCAAGTCCTGGCACTCACTCTTTAAGCCAATGTGCCAATGGCACTTCAGTGCCAGCATGTAAACAAAGATCATGACCTTTTTTTTTCTCCAGTTGAATGAAAGTGAAATTCCACATTACATGATAGCCAAACCCAATAAACAGAATCTTTACCAAGGACCAACTGTAAATACAAAACTGTTCCCTCATTTCATTCAGACTCTAAGATACAAATGTCCCTTTTTGTCCTCTTTCTGCACATTTACCCTCCTCTAATGCCTAGAATTAACATTGTAAAAATCACTGTTCACCTTGCAGTATGTTCCCAGGAGTTGATCCCAAACAAAAGAATACTGATCTGTTCATGAAGGATGTCCAGGTACTTTTTACTCATATGACACTGCTTTCTAAGTGGTGGAATTAAAAAAG
The DNA here is from genome assembly GCA_013397055.1 of Pachycephala philippinensis. Lineage (NCBI taxonomy): Eukaryota > Metazoa > Chordata > Aves > Passeriformes > Pachycephala > Pachycephala philippinensis. The sequence continues at coordinate 179,726 of VWZT01009447.1, read as the reverse complement.
ATGGAAGGTAAAAATCAATTTCAAAACTTTTTCTCACCAAAGCACACCTACTAAATCATAGGTATTAATTCAACAGTACATTTTCGAGAATGGGATCTGATGCAATAGATGGATTTGATGCTCGAAATATGTCATAGGTTTTTGATGCCCATGATGTGAAATGTTCTGTTGGCTGTGTCCTTCCTATCACCCAAGCAGGAAAAGAGCATTTAAAATCCTTTTTAAAATTTTGTTATATTTATTGTGTGCTCTCAACAGGAGGTGAACACTCAGTCCGAGCTGGTTACCAAATTACATTGATCACATTATTTTTAAAGTAGTATTAACATTGTATTTTTTTTTTTTGTTGTTAAATAGTAAATACTTTATATCTTCAGAATTAACTTTTTAAACCCTGAAGAACAAGAAATATTGTTCTTGTTTCAGTGCCTAGATGTCTGGAATTATTTCTAGGCACTAGTCTGAATACTTGAAAAAGCAACAAGAAGTGAATTAGCAGACCACATTTAGCCAATAAGTGACAACTTCTATAAAGATCTTTCTATTTTGAGACTACTTATAGTGAACAGCCTTATCACTGCTGTAAAAAGACATAAAATCATGCCCTTTGGGGGTTTGGATCATTTGTACTTGTAAGAAACATCACATGTACTTTCATGTATGGTAGCACAACTGGGAAATTTGGTGCAGCTCCTTCTGCCTTGGAAAGAGCTGGCAGGAAATACCCCACTGGAGCTGAGTAGCTGCAGATGCCAAGACTAAAAGCAGGCTTCTAAAAATCCCCCTTCTCCTTACCCTTTTTTTAAATGCCTCTGTTATTCTCTGTTCAAACACTCTGCAATTGAAGGAAACCTGAATGTAGAGAGGATGAGCAACAACTGAGGAAAAACTCTAAGGCCACCTTGTCCTCAAAAAAAAAAAAAGAGTAAAACTGTCATGATTAGGGCCTTAGCCTGATGAAATTCAGAATTAAGACACAGACTTTCTGTCTGACCTTGAAAAAAATCACTTTGCTTCTGAATCAGGTCCTAAGGTGGGAATATTGACACACTCTCCTTCATTATCGATAGGGCCTGAAAGTCTGTCAGATACCCTGGGAACTGAAACTGTTAAAGTACATTAACATCAGTGTGACTTTTCCGAAATGGATGACTTCAAATAGATCCCCACTTTACTCACTGGGGCTTTACTTTTAAATACATACAGAAGTACACACCTCCATCTCTTTATAAAATATAGTTTCCTCAGGTTTATGTTTTTGTATTTCCCTGAAACTCTGAAGTGTACTGTTGCAAATCAAAGTATGAATTGTCTCCAGCATTTTTTTTTCCTCTCTATGCTTACCTTCTGAGAGGTCACATTAACTGTCACTTACATGCACAATTCTAGTTATGTTTTGTTTATGGCTTTTCAGCAGCTCTATAATCCTAGAGGATGAAAATATTTTCCATTTGCCACAGTGACACGTGCTGCTGAGAAAAAATACGAACAGCTGCAGACTTCCCTAATGGTGGGATCAGATAACACACTCTCCAGGATTTCGGGTTATCTTTTTCCCTTGAAGCAAAAAGCAGGCTGTCTGGTTCAGGTATCTCCATGCGTGACTACACCAGGACTATCACCCTCTGGATCAGAAGCAAGGGCTTCAAAATGAAACATGTCTACACTGCGTGGCTGAGGGACTCTCACTGGTACAGAATCAGCCTATTTTAGCCATCTTCTCCTGACCCAAACTTGCTGGCTTTAAATTAGCCTTATGTGCTGTATGTGAGTACTCAAGACTTCCATCCTTTGCAGTTAAACAAACCCTTCAGAAGAAAAAGCAGCCTGCAGGTCAATGAAACTGAGGTGGTGAGTTACCATTCCCTTACTGGAGAGCTTTCAGTATTTGTCAGTGATGTATTAGGTTCATAAAAAATAAAATATCATTATTTAGGATGTTTACTTTAGCTTGGCTCCGAGAGGCATTTGTGACCTTACAGAAGTACTTCATTGGAGGTCATTATTTAGACTAAATTCCAGATATAGAAAACAAAGAGCTCTATTCATAACAACTAAGACAGCAAAGTATTCACAAGAGAAATAAGCAAGAATTTCAAAATGTAGACTAAATAAAGGTCCCAATCTAGGAAAGTAACCCTGTAAAGCTAACCCTTTAAACATATAACTTTTTTTATTCTAAGCAGCAGTGTATTCCACACAACTTTAAAAATACTTTAAAATAATTTCTTCAGTTGGAGGCTAAAATTCCTCTCAGGTTCCTTGATTACACATAGGATACACTTTTTTAGGAAACAAAAACACCCACTACAGTATTGGTCACCACTGCAGCGATGAAGAACATCATATTCATGGCTCAGACTTACAATTATTCTTACCCAATGGCCAGAAGCACACGGGTCAGAAAGGCATGCAGCTTGCAGACAGGCAACTGGAATTCATTGAAACAACAATAAATAAGTGAGCCAAAAGAGGGAAGTTTGTATTCCCAGGATATGCTGTGGCAGGGTAGTCTGTAAAACCTTGAGATCTGAATGAACAGATCGGTTTTTAATGAATAATTCATCTTTCTATCTTTTCAGCAATCACCCCTAGTGAAAATATCGAGCAAAAAGAACAAGCATTATTGGGGCAAGGATCTTTCTGTTTTGTCATGAAAGATACATCAATCTTTCCTGAGGAATACATAAGCATCACTTTCCTCAGGTGATCTCAGAAATGTTAATGTATTTCAAGGTACCTGCAAACATTCTCCAGACTAACGAGACAGGTGGAACAGAAAAATTGAGAAGGGAATTGCTAAAGGCCAGAAACTGTACAAAGACAATGAACTTTTGACTGACTTCACTTCCCTTTATGGAAGCCGTGCAGAATGGGTCAGTGGCTGGAGAGGCCCTGGAGACTGGTTTGTCAGTGAATATCAAGTCTACAAAAGGTTGGGTGTGGGATCTTTTCTGACAGTCACCACAGGTAAACACCCACTGATCATCAGCAGCAACTTCTTCTTATATGAAATGGGAATCCCTGTTACCACTGTGTAGTCTTATACAGACTGATCTGGTTGTGAAAAAAGTGAATCTATAAATTTCGCATTTGTTCTTGAAGACATAAAAGAATAACAAAAGTTCTCACTGAGAACCACGCTAGCTTTGTATTAAACAAACTTTGCCATTAAAATATTACCCTGAAAGACCATCAACAAATGCCGTTTTAAGTAAACACCAGTGATTTACAAATGGAATATTTTAGCTTCTTCTTAAGTTGCTTCCTTTTCCATTCATTCCAATTTTGTATGCCTTTATAACGTGAAGGCTTTCGATAGAAATGGTTATTAAATGGTTGTTATATATCCTGCACCAAAGGGCTTACAAAGCCTTGGAGATATTTGTGGTATTGTGCTAATAATTGGTGAGACATGATACCAGGAATAAATGACTTTCTAAAGAACATCTTTGGAAACCCAACCCTCTTTCCGTCCTTGTTGAATGCAGGGGCTGAAAAGCATTACAAAGAGAGAGGAAATAGTTTTCACTTTTACAGACATGGTAAAATGAAACCTGCGTAATGCTTCTGGGACACACATTTCTGCATCTATATTTATTATTTTTAAGCCTGCACACTGTATAAAGACCATTGCTTTAACAATGTGATCTAGTCCTTCCTCCTTCCAGATTAAAGAACAAAGTTGATTCAATTTAAATGAGGTTAATTTTGACTAAAATCACCAATTTTTTTTTTTTTCTGTCATGGCAGATTTAAAGGGAAGAAACTCTTCTGTTCTCCTACAAATTATACTAATATATTTTACTATATTATTTGTAGTCATTCTAGCAGATCTCCCAATCCTGCTGGATTTTTGTGCATGATCATCATTTTCACACTGGAGTGATGTTGATCCTGTAAAGAAGGAAAGATCTCATTTTCCAGAAGGAATGCTAAACAAAAATTGAAAACCCTCTTTTTCTTGCTTCGAAGGGAGAGAGGAAAAATCTTTGCAACAGCTGGGATGGAGCCAAGAGTGTACTTTGCCCTGTGTGTTCTTCACCTAATACAGAGTTGTTTTGTTGTTAACAAGTCCCTTTGCCATTGTTTTGGGGACTCAAAGGTTCACATTTACCAACTGGCTTGGTCGCAGTTAAGGAAACCCTGACTTCACTGACAAGTATTTACAAAACTGTAAATCCTCATTCTGTGCAATCATCACAGGAAACACATATATCTAGATATAAAAAACAAAAAATTAATTGCAAAGTTATTCAGGAAAAAAACCCATAGTCATTAATAACATGTATGCTTGCAGTGCAATATGTTGGAGTGCAAATAATAAGGAATTTAATACATTTGCAACGGAATATTTATATATTAAAATCCCATTTGAAACTTTCTCAGATACCATTAACTTTTGGATTGCTTTTGCACTGTCTGGGCATTTTCTGAAAGTTTAAGATTCAGCATCCTTAAACTGATGCAATCTTTTTCCATCTTCTCAAACAAATTAAGAATTCAAACCAATCCTTAGCAATTACACTGTTCTGATGTATGAAAACATCAAATCTGAAAGGAAAATTGCATTAAAGAAATTGACTCCTATACGTACAGGAACACGAGAAGCTGAAAAGCACAGAACTCATTTAAGCACAGTTTCACTCTACACCTAAAGTGTATTACAAGTATCCGAAAAAACTTTAATCCTAGCTGCAGTTATTCCTCTGCCCTGTGAAGTCTGAATTATCAAAGCACGCGACATTAATTTTAACCATGTTTTACTCTCTTTTTCAAGGAGCCACAGAGATTTCAATTTGCTGGTGTGTAGAACTACTGAATAGAGATCCCAATTTCTGAATACAGATCCCAATTTCCAGACTTCACTGTACCTATTGTACAAGCTAACAGGATTAGCCAGCATTAGCCCAGCATCCACAGGAAGCGTGATGCACAGTAAGACCTGAGGAATTCTCCAGGGAGGCAAAAGGTCCAAGTTGAGGCATGCATGATTTCAAAGCAAATCTTGGCACAATTAACTGCCTGACCTGCAAGATGAACAAGCATATCATTTAATTAATTGCCCACCTTTCCTGAGCCACACTGTTCTTTTTTTTTTTTTTTTAATAAGTGCATGGTAATATACTGCTACCAGTTTTTATGGAGACAATCAAGGAAATCACACTTTAAGCTGCCTGCTGATGAATTAGGACTGCATATCACGTTGCCCTCAGTTTCTGCCATCAACTCTGCCGATGTGAGGTTAATATTTATGTAACTTAATGTTGCTGCAAAAATGAAGTAACTCTAATAATATAAAAGTACTTCTGATTCTTACAGAGAATTTTTTTTGTCTCCTTGAAAATAAAGGTAGAAAAATAAACTGAAAAAGAAAAGATTTTAAAGTTCTTGATTAGGTAAGGTGTGAAATACTCAAATAATTCTGTTCTATAAATAGTTTCTGTCACTTTTGGACTCCACCAAATATAATCTATGCTGACATCTATACAGTCTAGAGCCTGAAAGTCAGAACAAGAAACAAGCCCTTTTTCTCCCTACATAATTAAATTAAAGGAATTTTATCTTTTTTTTTTTTTTTTCCTATAGATACACACATATTTCTAATTATTTCTTTAACTGGTATCTGCTTAGAAGCAGAAGGATGTTTTCTTTGGATTAGTGGCACACAATGCATTTGACAGCCTATTCTTTAACTTACAGTATGCCCAAGGAAGCACATATGCTTTGATAATTTTAGATAGTAGCTTATAAAATGATGGCCAAGTAACATAAGAAAAAACTTATGGAAAATGACAATTTCTTGTCCAATTTCTTGTTCCTTTATGCAGTAAGTTTACAAACAGAAGACCTCCTTTACTGAGCTCTTATGATCTTCATTTTGACAAAGGAAGTAGATGTTTTTTCAGTCTACTGGACAATTTTAGAGGACTTTGTGGCTTTGCCCCACCCTGGTAAGATTCCACCTGGAATACGGTGTCCAGCTCGAGTTCTCAGAACAAGACAGACACAGACCTGTTGTGGCAGGTCCAGAGGAGGCTGCAAAAATGATCAGAGCGATGAAGCACCTCTCCTGTGATGAAAGGCTGAGACCATTTGGGCTCTTCACCCTGGAGAGCAGAAGGCTACAAGGAGACTTCACTGTGGCCCTCCTTCATCTTACAGCCATCCCCCCTTGCTCTATCACTGCATACCCTTGTGAAAAGTCCCTCTCCAGCCTTCTTGTAAGCCTGCTTTACTGGAAGGCTGCAATAAAGTTTCCCCAGATCCTTTTCTTTTCCAGGCTGAACAATCCCAATTCTCTCAGCCTTTCCTCATGGCAGAGCTGCTCCATCCCTCTGATCACCCTGGTGGCCTCCTCTGGCCTGGCTCCAGCAGGTCCCTGTCCTTGCTGTGCTGGGAGCCCAGAGCTGGATGCAGCACTGCAGCTGGGGTCTCAGCAGAGCGGGGCAGAGGGGCAGAATCCCCTCCCTGCCCTGCTGCCCACGGGGCTTTGGATGAGCCCAGGACATGGAGGTTTTGGTTGGCCTTTGGGCTGCAAATGCACAGTGTCAAGTCATGTTGAGCTTTTCATTCACAAACATGCCCGAGTCCTTCTCCCTGCAAAACACAGACACAGACATTTTAGCAGGGCCTGTAGTGACAGAATGAGTCAGATGGCAATGGTTTTAACCTAAAAGAGGGTCAGTTCAGAGTAGATATGAGCAATTAACCTCTCAGGAGGACAGTGGTGAAACACTGGAACAGATAGTTATCCCATCCCTGGAAACATTCAAGGTCAGTTTGGATGGGATTTTGAGCAATCTGGTTTACTTAAACATGGGTCTGCTCATTGAAGGGAGGGGCTGGACTTTATGGCCTTTAAAGGTCCCTTCCAACCTAAACATTCTATGATACTATGACTTAAGTAAAATCGTCCTAAAAATCTGCTTTACTCACGAAGCTGGGAAGATCTAGGAAAATGGTTCTTTGCTATTGGGAAATAAATTTTTAGTAATCTAAATTCTGCCTGGGAGTCTCTATAGCTTTGTCAGAAGCTCTAGGCAGCCCTACAGTACACACATTAACACTTTGTCAGATTCTTATTAATTGTTTGTAGTTTTTCAGTCAAATTAGTTTTAAAAAGTGAGTAGAGCCACCAACAACTGCTTTTTAATTTCCAGCATTTCTTTTAATACTTTTTGGACTATACTGTTTTATTTCAGTTCTTTCTCTCCATCCCCAGTCAATAAACATATCAAATTCCTAGTTCACACCACCTACACGAAGCTCATTAAAAATATAACATGAATGAAACAGTATTTAAGCAAGTACATTAGCTAATGTCTTTACATGACCAAATTTAGCAAATAAAAAATTATGGCTGCTTGATGGTCCTTTCCATAATTCCGTAAAAGACAAAGCAGAGCCCCATCTGTATTTTGTTTCATTTAGTCATTTAGAAGAGGCTACACTTTTTTCCTGGTTTTTCTGTTTGTATTTTTTTTAATAACCTTATCTTTGTATAATTTAGATGGTAAGTGATGAAATAGTTTTTTTCTTTTCCTTGTAGAAATGTGTGTATTTATAGAACTGCAGAAATAACAGAACACTCACAAGAAGCCTTTAGCAATAATAATTTTTCCTAACACCAACCTTTTAGTCTAAATGATTTCTCTTTGATCAAACAGCATCAATCTGTTGCAAAACCTGTTGCTTTTAAGAGCTAGTGAAAGCATAACAAATTTTCAGGATGGCTTAAGAGTTTACTAAGGAATATATTAAGATAGTGCAAGTAGCACTGACTTTAATAAAAATATGGTAGAAATTGGGCAGGGAGATAAGCTGCAGGGATGAAGGGGAGTGTATATGTCTTTAGAGACTGAGGAAGCCAGCCTTTGGTAGCTCTTTTGGTCTCAAAACTATTCTTCCTGACAGCAAGAGATTTGCTATTAAAAGCATTTCACTCTTCCCAGTACTTATAATTTACAAAGTGTTAAAGATTTTCTATGACCTTATCAAGTCTCCACTCGCTCACATTCACCTCTGCTCTAAAAAGTACCAACAAGAGTTTTCTCTTTAATTCCCTAATATAATTAAGTTAAGCTTGAAGCAACTCTTCTCTTCTGTGATTAGCTTAAAGTTTGCTGTTTCTGACCTTGGTGCCTGAGAGCCAAGGAATCTGTAGTTTCCAACTGTGTCACCTAGTCTAATAAAGAACTTAAGAATCCCCAACAAGCCTTGTCCCCGGAGCCAAAACTCTCACCCAATTCAAAGCGATTTATAAATATACATTACTTCTTAAAGTGAAGCCCTTAACACACTCTAATGCTTTGAAACTAGCAGACTGATGGTCTGAAGAACAGCCCTTCCACAGTTAAATTATCATGGAAACTCACAGACATCAAGATCCCAGTGAACTATACCAGGAACACGTAAACAACACCAGGCAACAAATGGCAGGGAGTTTTGTGTATAATAAAGCAGGTTTCTACACAAGTACATCTGAAGGAGGTAAAAGAAGGAGCACCTCCAAAAAAAAAGCCTTTTTCTATAATGTCCATTTTTTTTTGCTTCTCCACCCCTCTTTGTTCACATATACTTAACCACAAGACCTACTGATATCAGAGGAGATCAGAAATTATCAGCCTGCACTGCCACTCTTTTTAGCTTACAAGCCTGATGGAGTCAAGACAGACACAAAGAAAGTGTAAGACAGAAAAGAGCCCTGGGCTGCCTCCTGTTCTCTGATCGTTGGTGTCTTGTGGTCAAGAATATTCATTAGTAGCACAGACAAACTCACTAACAGCATCCCCCCCTGTCAAATATTGGAAAGGCAGCCCATTGATTTGTACAGGTCACTGATCAACTGTTTTAGCAATGCAACATCACACAAAGAAGAACAAGCAGGAACTCTGACAAATGAGCCATGTGTTCTGCCAAATTTGTAGAAAAGGGGGTAATAACATTTTTCTACTTCCTAGCTATCCAATAGCTTGATCTTCCTGTACTTGAACTTTTTGCTAGCAGGTTCAAATGCCAACAAAACTCACATATATTCTGCTTACTATCAGATTTGTACATTTATTTCAACTAGCTGCAAATAAGACAAAAGAAGACATTTACTACTTGGAAATCCTCTGTGCATATGAAATATCTTATGAATATTCCTATAAGTTTTTTACCTGCCCTAAGGTCAATGACTAAAATTCCTGCTCCAGAATTTCCACAAAGTCCATCACTGTCCCCATCCCAAGAATCACAAAACATAAGACATGAAAATCCACAGGGAATGGTGTGACACAGTTTGAACAAAGCAGAAAACTCTTTGTTTCTTATTAATGAAATAAAAGAAAGGAAAACATTTAAATTTGTTGCATGCATGCCAGATGTCTTTTGATATAAGACCCAGCACTGTAACACTGCTTTTAGAAAGAAAAAATGATTGGTGCATTTAATTAGTTAATGTAAAGAAATTTCCTAAAGAGAATAAACATATCTCTCTGCTATGGGATGTTCACTGCATCTTCATGGAAATGGGAGTAGACCTCCACATTTTCATCTCTCCAAAATCTGGGAGAAAGTAAAGATAACTTTTTACATACAATCACTTATGGTTTTACATTTTCAGTGGAACTACTGACATTTTGTGCCCAGTGAAGACATGGGAGAGGCTTCCAGGCCACTTCTGTGAGGGGCACCTGGGGCTGCCCCGTGCTGGACAGAGCCAGGTCACAGGAGCAATTACTGCAAGGACATCAAGACTGACAAATAAAAAGGACAAAAATATACAGGTAAAAGGAAAAAAAAAAACAAAACAAAAAACCAAAAAAAAAGGCAGGGCATAGGAATGAAAGGCCTACCATCTAGCCTTTGTATTTAGGGTAAATTTATTGTGACACACAAAAACAGTTTGGCTGCTTCTCTTCAATCTTTCAGCAGCTTCCATGGCGGTCTAAATCTCAGTCTCTTAAACAACACAAAACTAACACCATCACACAAACATAAAACTCCACAATACAAAAACAAATATCCAGAAGTTTCGTTTTAGTTGGACCAGATTTTGCATATGGCACAAGATGTGCCCAGACAGTAGAACTAAGAGTGGTACTGGGAAAGAACCAAGTTTGAAGACCAAAGTGGAAAGAAAGATGAGTTGGATCATTTCCTCTAATGGTCCATTCTGCCTTTAAAGAGATCCCAGCTGCTTGTGAGATCCACATCCCCACAAGAAGATGTCAGGTACAATTCTGAAAAGTACATCTTGTGAAACTGTGAGTAGCTCCCAGGCAGAACCGGTCAAGTTTGTCACCTGAATTCAATCTGCAATACCTGTGGAGAGCTAAATTCACAATAATATTTACAACAACCAGTAGCAAGAAAGGAGTTTATTTTAAGTAAGTGATTGTGAAATCCTGAAGAAGTCCTCTTCATCCCCAGACATAATCAAAACCTGATGGGATATGGCCCTGAACGACCTGCTCTGGCTGACCCTGCTCTGAGCAGGAGATTGGACCAGGGATAATCTCCAAAAGTGCCTTCCTACCTTGACTACTTTGTGACTGCCAGTGGAATTCACACCACTGAGATGCCTTTAGGAAGCTGTGCAAGGGTTGGAAATCAACATCCCACAACCACAGAAGTTTGGGGGTTCCTATCACTTTCATTCTAAAAAATACCTTCTGTCTGGTAAAAAGTAAATGCTTTTAGAGAAATTGTCAGGAATTATACATTTTGTTTTCTGACAGGTAAATGCACTACTCTATTTCTAGTAGTAAGATTTTAACTTTATTTTTAATACTGCTCCAACATGTTAACTGATTAGGAATACAGAAAACCAAAGCTACTTTTTTCCTAGCAAATATCAAACAAACAAGCCAGAAAAACCCACCCAACCTAATGCATTTTTAAATAAGACTTAAAACTTTCAGGCTATACATTCTTTCTCATAAAGCTGCAACGATTTACTGCTTTCATGAAAGTTTTTAGTACAACTTCAATCTCAAAAGAATGCTATTTTATATTCAGTACTACTTCTGGCAGTCCTTTAAACTACTCCTTCTTTGACTTACAGAGCTATCAGTCACTGTTTAAAAGTCCTCAATAAAGTAAATCGACTGCCCTGAAAGAAATCCATCAATCATATTGACTAGTGCTGAGAAAGGCCAACACCACGTTAATTGCGTGCAAAATTAACAGGAATTTGCAAGTGATTTTCTCAAGCAGAATCCCTCCTCTGCTTTGCATGTCTTGAATTACTAAGTATTCTTACCATAAGAAGTAGCTCAGGAAATCACTTAATATTATCAAAACACAGAAAAAAAAAAGGTTGGAGATGAAGAAGTTTTTCCTTTAAAAGCCTTGACTGCATCAAATAATAGCTACCACTCTTCTCTGAGGTTTTAGGGCAGGGCTGCTTGCAACATCCCAACAGCTGCTGCAGTCTCAGACATGAGGCTCACAGAAAACCTTGGCCAACCGATTGTCAGTGTTCAAAATGCAAGTAGCAGTAGTATAACATACTTAAACAAGCACAAGGTGTTCAAATTTGCTGCGAAAAACCCCTACCCCCACCACTGCTATTGCTGTGTTTCTAAATTCCAGAAATGTCCACCTTGGTGATCACACGATTCGTTTTGTAGAAGTCTTAGCGTAATTCCTCATGAACAGCATTAAAATTGTACACACAGCTGTATCCATTTTAGTCTGACAAGCCTTTGTTCTTAGTTTCAACCCTCTACTTTTTCCACATTATAACTTGGGGGGATATTCTCATATTGATGAGTTCAATGTTTCTTCTATAACTCACTGTGCAGGAGAAGATAATTATCCTCTGACTAAGGTCTGACACCTTTCTCCCCTCCCCCCCCCTTTTTTTTTTAAAAAGGAGTGGGTAGATGAAAGCATGCTTTTTGAATTTTATATTGTATGTAAAATAATCATACTTCTTTCCCATTTGATCTATATAATCTTTATCTAGCATCAGTCACATAAGCTTAAAAAACAACAGGGGCAGATCACATGAAAGCATTCTAGAGGGGCAGATGTGGAGATTAACAGCTACGAGAAGGATACATTTTCACCAGCCTTCCAGACAGATCATAATGTCTTTTCAGACAGATTTTTTATCCTGCAAGTAACAGACTGATGACCTGAAACATTCTCAAAGTGTAATATTTTGTACGACATCTACACATGTTGGGAGAGTTTAAATCCAAAAACATACAAAATCAAGTGCTAGTTTTGGGTGGTTTGGACTTTTGTTTGTTTTAAAAGCAGCCTGTCAGCACTTCACGGTCTGTTAAGAGAGTAATTTTGCTTTCTGTTTCAAATTCTGTTTCTTCCAGGAGACTTTTCTCAGGAACAAGATGGGCCAGACTGTGGGTCACACTTTCCTCACTCCATGTCTGCGTTGGCATGAAAAGGCTATAAAACTCAGAGCCAGGGCAGGAAAGACAGCTCAGCTGACCTAAAAGGCTACTGTAAGTGACTGTCTCCTGATTATCCCTCTTTTACTCTCAGGCATGTGCCTGTGCCTCTCGCACTGACTGTGGTACTGATCTGGCTTCACAGCAAGCTGATATGGCTCATCACTAGTTCCCTCAACCGTTTATTACTTTTCTGTTCCCCTCTGAACTGCTTTGGCTTACTAAGGGGTCAACCAAGCATCAGCTTGATCAGCTGCACCCTTGTTTTCCAGTTACATCCTAATTCACCTAATTTCAAAAGCTGAGAACCAGCAAATGGAATCTCCTCATAAAGCGCGGCTCTCTAGAGAACATGGCTGGGTGCAGTCATAGAATCATTTAGGCTGAAAGAGAGATTTAAAAGTCATTTAGTTCCAACCCCCTGCAGCGACTGGGACATCTTCAGCTAGATCAGGTTGCTCAACTGGAGTCCACCCTCATCATGACTAAGACAGAAGAATGAGTCTTACAGATTGCTCTCCCAAAAGGGGGTTGCCAGGTGTGCTGGAGTCCTTTAGAGTCAGAGGAAATGGGTCAAGGACAGAAAAGCTCTGCTCCAGGAGATGGTAACTGTGCTCTGAAGTTCCCTTTAAAGTAACTTGCAGAAAAAGAAAACTAATTTAAACAATCCAAAACTTTGAAATTGGGTCTGAAAGCAGGCCTCGTTACCTAGAAATCAAGTGATGATAAATCTGCTCCATCTTGCATTCTACTACTTGCATTCAGCTTGTCTGAACTCGACAGTTTGAAGTTCTGCATGCACCTATAGCAAGAGGTATTGATAATATTACTAAAAGATGCATCCAATTAACAAGTAAACCTGGAATTTATCAGAGGACAAGGAAAAGAAACATAATCCTTAAGGGTGAAGAGTGAGAAAAGTAGCGTGTTTGGAAAAATTACAACACTCTTTGAAAGACCAAGCTGAAGACATGGTCTATTCAAGAATCCAGCTGAAATCAAACACATTCAGGAGGTCTGAGATCTAGGCATTATATTTTTTATATATCAATAAAAAGTGAGCCTCCTGAGAGGCAACTCTGCTACTCTCCCAGATAATTTGATGGTTTTCCCTCTACAAAGTTACATCACTTACAAAGATCACTCTGGTACTGGCTCTCCTGGGCAGCAGAGTGGGAACAGCTGAACACACTGATATTACCAAAGTATGGATTTGTTGGTCTAAACAAACTCACTAGCCATCAGTACCTTTCACAAAGTAGTTTCATGGGCAGAAATTCTGCCAGGCAGCAGCAGTGCTGACTGAAAACTTCTCTGTTCCCATGCTGTGTGTCCTTGGTGAGGCCAGGACAGTGGTGCTGGCACCATCAGAACCACACTCGATAGTGGACTCAGGCTCCCAATAATGTTTTTGTGCATGTCTTTTTCCTTCCTTAGGATAAATTTTCTTAGTAAGTTTCTTAATCCTACAGAACGTGCTGTCTCTAATGTGGTTGAACTAAACCAGATTTTTTTGACAGGAAAAAAAACAGCTGCTGGTTCAGTCCCTGTCCAAGCTCCTACCCACAGCCCTTTTGAAAAGAAAAAAATGCAATAATTTGGTTTCATTACTGCAACACTAACTACATGTGCCTTGTACACTAAGATCTCAGAGAAGTAAACTGAACCTTAATGAAGGATTTAATTAAGTATCCTCTTTAACTTGTTGCATGTGTACTTTAACCATAGCACTGACTACATAAGACTGTCATTTTCAGCAACTCTGGAGTCTCCTTGAAAATACTGACACCTTCAGTGAAGTACTGGAAATTAAATAAATACAGTACACTACAGTGAGACTTTCTCTGCTTTAACCCATACATGCCTGCAGTACAGCAAGCACAGACTCAGAGTAACATACTACTGTTTTAAGATCACTAAAGGATAAAGAGATGTTAAGGAAACAGGAAGAAGTCCAAAAGCTGTAATCGCAAGAAAGATGAAGGGATTAAGTACACTTTGTTAGGCTAAAACACCACGGCAGGTATCAAAATTCTCATGATTAAATTAGCATTCTCCAGTCACAAAATTAAGAAAAAAATCCAAGTTAACCCCTAAACATGTGAACCCCCTCATGTGTGCAGTCTTACTGTAGCCACTGGAAATAGACAACCCACTCTTGCTGGATTGGACTTGTTCCCCCTGTAGTATTTATCACTAAGTGCTGTCTTTCTCTGGCACCCATGCTGAAGGGGAACCTCCTACTACAGACATGGTGATATGGCACATAAACTGCAGGAATCCAGTTATCCCAGAGGATCCCCTCCTACAGCAAGCAGGGGAGCTCAGTTTTGGGGAGCACAAGTACAGGACTACTTAAATAAGTGAGGCAACTTTTTCTACCACCTCTTATGTGTAGGAATTCAGTGAAAAATGCACTAGGTTACTTATTGAAGTTTTCCTCCTTTAGGATAACCCCCTCAGGCTTGCTTTTGCAATAGCAAGAAATTTGAGCTTGATGAAGGGCAGAGCTGGCTGCAGTCAAATGGAATCCACATGCTTGTGCAACATGAAAAGGCAGAATAATAGAAAGAAGTTACTACATGTCATGACTGTAGAGTTTCCAGCCCAACTTCCTCCCAATTTTCCTTACTGTCTGTCTCATTCTCATTCACATCACAACTCTCTAAAAAATAAATAAAACCAGCTGGGCTTCTTTCTGCAGCATTATATCCAGGAAAGTATAGCTAAACCCAGTGTTCAAGTTACACAAATTTAGATCAGCTCAGGATGAGGTCCATAAAACTTCTGAAGTAACTCACCAGTGTCATAAAAGCTCAAAACCACTGGCCAAGCCAAAAGGTCTTAAAACACTGGGAAGCAGCTGAAGCTGGCAAAATTATAAGCAATTGAAAACAGACGTGGTAACAGAAAGTGTTAAGAAACTTTAGCTACAGACATTGCTGCCAACTCCAGCTATAAATCAGACAAGTAAAATGGGAGGGAATCCTTCAACAGTCTGTTCAGAACTTTTTAGAACAAGAGTATGTCTGTTTATATACTTTTGTACGGTGCTAGAAAATTATGGTAATTCAAATGGAAATACTACATTTTGCTTTAGACTCAGAAAATTAGAGATCTTGAGAATTTACAGAAAAAGACAAAATCACAGAACTAAAGATTTCCTATCATTTTGTCAGCGTTCTCTAAGGTGATGTTAAAGTACCAAATTTTGAAACAAACTACATCTCCCATCCAGGTTTGTTGAATGTATCAGCAAGGCATGCTCGCCTTGGTCTAGAATATCATCAATGTTCTTAATGAATTTCTTTCCAATCATCAAGCCTACTCCTTCAAGAATAGGAAAATGTTTTGTACGGAACTAAAGAACAGCTTTTGAGTATCACAGGGTTAAGAGTGAAGTGAATGAGTAAGACCCCTCCTAATTTTGGTCTTTTTGGTTAACCTCTCTCAGATCTGGTCCAGAATTTTCTTCTTTCCGTCTTAAACCACCTGACAAAATAACTCTGCTTGCCTCTTTCAGTGTTTTATATCTGAGATGCAATCACTCATCACAGAAACACTGTCATTTCTCACCTTGCAGATGAGGAACAAAAGTGATTTACCCTGCTTCCTCAGTAACTCAACAGTTAGAGTGAACAGATGGATCAAAATAATCCAAGCAAGGGACCCAAAAACACACTCCCCCCCTCTGCTGAGCTCTGCCACTCCCCCACACCCAAGTGGCACCACAGCCAAGCCCTGGGCACCACCCTGCTCCATTCCCAAAGCATCCTGGCCTTCACAGCATTGGCCTCATATTATTCCTCCTGTTGCTGGCAGCCCACTCTGCTCATAGATCTTTATGAATTTTGATAATGCCAGTCCTAGATAACCACTGTGAGTGACACCAGCAACAACAAGCTTTGTTCCACACCCACCACCCTCGAGCTTCTCCAACAAGCCAGAGGCAGGCAGAGAAAAGCTGTGATGAGGATGACAAAAGAGAGCTGAAAGAAAGTGAAAGAGGAGGGCAGAAGCCTTGTAGTTCACTTCTTAGTACTGGTGATTCAGCGATTACGAATTATATACCAACTTTGTTATTCATGAAAATAAGAGGTATTTCTAAAATTTAATTTACCCTCAGCCAGGACTTCTACCATTAAGGCCTTTATTGAAAATATAAAAAGAAAGGGGCTGTAGAAAAACATATGCAGTTGAGTTTTTATGAACTGCTTTACTCATTTTCATTAATGACTTAATAATAATAATATTTATTCTCCCCCAGATGGCTTGATAATAAAATGCAGTATTAGTTTTAAATAATTCCAGATTATCCTCAAGGTTGTTTCTTTAAAAAGTAAATCTGTCACTGACCTTGACAAGAAATTTAAGTCAACTAAGCCTTTTATTAATTTTTCAAATTCTTATTTCTCCTAAACTATATCTCTGTGTTTGATTGGATGGCTAAATACAAAATAAAGCTCTGCAGTCAACCTATTTGTTTCAGCCAGCTTCTCCCACATACCTGTTACTTGGAATGTTTCTTGCATATATTTTTAAGAATCCAGTATTTCTTGCTCAAAACTACTGGAAATACAAAACACTTGAGCAACTCTTGTTTCCTGTAGTATGCAGCCAGGACAATAAATAAATGATGGTTCAATGCTTCTTGGACGTGTTTGAGTTTATATTGGATGCATTTCAGTGAATTCAAGAATGCATTGATATACAGAGACTAATTTTGGGTTTGCTCAGCTAACACATGTACAAAAATTCTCTTACATGAAAAGTGCTACTATAAGGGACAGTTCCACTTTGATTTAATCAGAAATATAGGATTTTTAAAACTGAGACCTGAGAAGCCGGAAATTAGTCCCGTTCACTTTGAAGCAAATCAGATAAACTGTAGATGGCACAGTATAGAACCCTTTAGTCCAGAAGACTAGTTTAAAAAATTTAATACCTATATTAGAACACATGGGATTATCTAGAATAGGTATAGTTAGTAATGAAGTGTGAGATTAAATTACAATAAGGACAGCAGAAACATTGCAGGAAGTGCACACTAATTTTATATACAGTTTGAGATTCAGTGTGGAATAAAACTTTCCATGCTTTGATTCACTGTAAAAGATGTGAAGTAAGGTATTCAGGAGTGAGAATATATAGAGTAAAAGAGCTCGGAATGTGTTTTATTTTTCTGCCAGTGATACAAATTAAACAGTTAAATGAGGAAAATAACAGTACAATAACAAACTGTACTGTTTTCTGTAATTTTGAGCTTGGCAATGTTTTTAACAAGCAGGAAAGGAGAACCACTGGACCAGAATGTATTTAAACAATCAGCTTGATCAAGGTCAGTGTGCTCAGCGTTTCCCAGGACTGAAAGGAATTCAGATGCTAAATAACACTACTTTCCTTCCTAAATTATACTCCCCAGCCAAAGTGGTAGGAAAACACAAGGCAAGGTATCATTAAACAAGAATTAATATATCATAACTTATTAATTTACCACTTATTATTGATTAGAGGGGCAGCTGGCTCTGACCCAGTAGTGACATATGTGTGTTTCAGATATCCATGCCTACCTCCTATATTTCCTTATACATCCCAACCCCAGCTCTGTGTGACAGTCACTCTCTCCTGGTACATGAATCCAGGCTCACAGGACAAGTTTGTAGCAGCAGGCAGCTGCAGGGCAGCACCAGGACCAAATACTGCATCAGTCCAGCCCATCTCAGCCCCTGGCACTGTCTGGACAGAGCCTGGCTTGGCCAAATTTGGCACAAAGGGCAGGTTCACACCAGGGGGACAAGGGGACCCTGAGTGCCACCCTGAGTAAGCTGACACAAGTGCAGAAGGACCCAGCTCATGGCTAGTTGAGTAAGTTTCCCTGTCAACCTGAAATAACTCTCCCTGGGGAAACTGGGCTTCTACCCAGCACTGCATAGCACATGCCATAGGATTCTATTATCTTGAATAAAGGAACACACAGAGAAAAGATCACCTTGAATGACAGGAAACTTTCTCCTTCAAAAAAAAGCCCCCAGAAATATTTCCTAAACTTAGGAAAGGGTGGAAGGTAATGCAAAGGAGGAGTAGAAAAGAAGGGGTCTAAAAAGAATGCCTTTTTTTTTTCTTTTTTTTAAATATTAGTATGTTTTGCTTTTCTTTCTTAGACTAACCAGCTGCTCGTACTTCTCTAGGAAGTATTATCAAACATGCTTTTGACTTGGCTAAATATCCTCCTTCTGTGCTAGAATGATTAGACTGATAGAATCCCATTATAGTTATTATTTACAGATCACATGGGAATGGCTTAGCAAAAGTTCAGGTTGAACAAAGCTCAAAAGATGACTATTTTTGGCACTTGTCTTGTTTGCAGAAGAAACAATATCTAAGGAAGTGAAGTTAATGAAAGGAGTCTGTTTAATCAGCATAAAATAAACAGCTAAAAGCAGGTTGCACAGGGAGAAGCAATAAAAGAACAAGTGACTCGCTATGGTATTGTTTTCTTTTCAAGCTCTGCTCACAACAGAAGGTTTTCAACAACTATACTTAAATGCCTCGGTTTCAACACTGAATTCCATAAGGAAGGAAAGAAAAGCTTTCAGTCCTTTTTACTACGGTGCTCACAAGCCACCCTGGATCTTCCGTAAGCCTCGTGACATGCTCGTCTAGTAAAAGGTAAAAGCACAAAATCGATTAAAAAAGGACACAATTTGTACACCAGATGCAAGCAAAACCACTAACGGAACATAAAGACTGATTTTTAACTGGAAAGCTGTGTTCTTTGAAGAAAGAAGCTTCTCTTAACACTATGTATTTAGGCTGAAGAGTGTACACACTGAATTTGGGAACGTGCTGTTCTGCTGGAAATCTTTATATGATCGAATCCTTTTACCTCAGTGAGCGTTACACAATGAAACCCTAGATTTTCTTCCAATAGTAAACAGTTACGATGTTATTTTGATCTTAAGGTGCTACTAGAACCAGACACAAATAATGCATATAACTGTCTTTGGAATAATAAATATAAACCCCCAAAGCAAAACAAAACAACAAAACCAAACTCCTTTTCCCTTTCAGCAGCCTTTCTTTTTAGAAGAGATAAAAATAATCCAAAATTTACTAAGTCACCAGAAGCAGAGAATTGTAAAATTCCAGTTTTAAACAAAACTGTCTTTTGCAAATTCCTTTATTAAGATAACAAAGCTTCAAATGTAACTCTTCCTGGGAAATTAGACTGAATTATATTTCTGTCATTAAGAGAAGTGTGCACCATAAAAACCCCCACTTTATTAATCTTCTGAGCTCTCTCTGGAGGCATCACACGCAGGAGTCAGCAGAATCAGCTGCTGTATCCAGCTGAGCTAAAACAACAGGGTACACATGAGTTTGTTCTCTCACTGCTATAATCGTGTAAAAATCTCAACAGCCTCTGGTTCTGTGATCTGGAACAACAGTTTCATACTACAAATATGTGCCTAGAGTGTGTTTCATCATACTAGAAGACGTTCTTCTGCAGAATACTTTGTTTTTCAGCTGTAGTTTAAGCTTTTAAGTACAGTGAAACTGTACTGGCAACTTGTCAGATAGGCAAGTAGAAAATGTAGGTAAAAGCTTTTCCTTAAAAACTGCCCAGCAAGGTTTTGAGTAAGAAGCAGGGCCAAGGATGAAGACGATGATCATCTTTAAGAGAGATGAATAAAATGAGTCACGTGTCACACAACAGCACAATGAAAAACAGTACAGGTAAAACCTCTGAGCTTTTCAGCTCGTTGTATCTCACACAACACAGGAGCAAGAGAACAAAGTGGGAAGCTGAGGGCAGTTGAAAGAGAACTTATTCACCAAGAAAAAAGACCATGAAAATCACTGCCCAAACTGAGAATTCACTTAGGACACTTGGAGATAAAGTTTTCTCCTTTTCCTTTGAGTTTGTTAAGATGATCACATCCATTGCTAATGGTCTGGGATGCTGCAGATGATTCTTTTCTGAGGTCCACCTTGAAATTTTTTATGCTTTTGTTATTCAGGCAAAGGTTGTTATGCCAGATATAGCTGCGGAATGAAAGCTTTTCAGATTTGTAATAACCTTGAAGAGTGTCAATGTAAGTCTATATCTTGCAGTTTAAGATTTCTGAATTTTGTTTTCAGTTCTTTTCCTTAATAAAAAACAAGTAAACAAAAAACAAAACAAAACAAACACAAAAAAACCCAAAAAAACCAAAAAAACCCAAAAAACCAAACCAAACCAAACAGACAAACAAAGAAAACCAAACCAAAAAACCAAACCAACAAAAAGTCCCTACAATTTTTCCCTTGAATCACTCATAACATTTAAATGAATCACTGATTACCAATGACATTCCGTGCTCTAAAGAAAGAACCAGAATAGGACAAAGGAAACTTCTGTCAGCTTAATTTTCTCAAAAAATTTAAAGCTGAATACTGAATATGCCTAGAAACATTTATTCCTTTTATTTCTGAACAAAATGTTTTGCAAATAGGAATGGAAAGAAATTAATAATATTCTATTCATATGAATAAGGAGTCTAGGATATAATCTATAATTAGCCTGAAGAGCCTGGAAGGTAGAAAAATGGTAAATACCCAACATCCACTAGTACAGCACAGAAGAAATAAGAAAACTGTGATGTTAAAAGAACCATTGCTTCAAAGCACATGCGTTCTCTGATGAAGCAAGGGAGGGCAACATGTGGTGACTTTTTCCTGGTAACTAAACACAGGAGAAGTAAAACTGACTGTAATTGTAGTGCTCTGTAGTGACTGAACAGCTGCACACTCAGAGAGCCCGGGCTGGGGCTCGTACAGGAACTCAGTAGTTCATAGAGCAGTTGCTGTGATGTGCAATATCTGAATTTAAAGTAGAACTTGAAATAAAGCTATGTCACAGATAAACCATGTTCAATGTTCTTTGGTTCAAAATAACCACAATAACTGTTATACCACGGGGCATTAGTGCTGTAGTGGCATATTGATGCAGTTCCACTATGTCTTTGTTTGGTTTTTTCCATTAGGATATAGGTTTCTAATTACCATCTGGAATCTTTGATTTAGAGGTATTTTTATGTGCTCAGCTACTAGTAAGTTTTTCCCTTCTGTGGGAGGTAAAGGAAGAAAGGGAAGGAAGAAAGGGAGGAAAGGGAGGAGAGGAAGGAGGAGAGGAAGGAGGAGAGGAAGGAGGAGAGGAAGGAGGAGAGGAAGGAGGAGAGGAAGGAATTTTGTTTAAAGCAAGACTTTTAGGAAAACAGCTCACTATTGAAGAAAATTCCCATGGGTAAATATATCTTAATTTTAAGGTTTTGCTTTAGGAAATGAAGGTTTTCACAATTTTGTGTTACATGTTACCCTTTTTTTACAGTTAAAAATGTATTACCTTCCATTTATTTTTGATCATGCTGGGTATGTTTACATTTTAAATGTATATACACACCAACATAGAGTTCTGCCAATTTGTTTTCAGACCAAGAGACACTCGGGAGAAAAAAGGGGGAGTATTTTACTCAGAAGCAGCTGTCCACAATTATTTCAAAAATGTACTAAAATAGAAACAAAAAAGAGAACATTTTGTGACATTAAGACATGATAGTAATAGCAGTGATAATAGTCTACCTTTATCCTATGGCTATACATAAAAAAAATAGAAAATATGTAACCCATACAAAGGGAAATAATGTTTCAAAAAATCTAGAAAAAATTGCACTTTTTTAAAAAACTCTTTTCTGTAATTTCCTTTTTATGAAAAATATAATCGTTTTTAATTCTGAGTGGAAATTAAAATAGTGACAAACAAAGGATTTCTAGCAGCTGAAACTTCACTAGCCATTACTAAGCCAACTTTTAAATTTATGTCTATAAAGATGTATACTTAGAGGCTTACCAAAAATCCTATCTGACTGCCCTACTTTAGAAACAAAACTTTGACACCCAGAAATGCATCTTATCAATTCAGTAATTGTTGAAATCTGAAGTGACAAGCAACAAACTCCTCAATAACTAACTCAGGACTAATGCAGACCAATTTAGTAGCCACATCCTTGGAAAGAGGATCCATAAGCTGTTCCTACTTTTGCAGTTTTGTGCTGAAGAACAGCAAGCCAAGGAGCTAGAAAAAGTCTTTTTCCACACCGGTATTTTGCCTTACCAGCTCCAAACTCTCTCAAAACCACGTGAGAAAGATACCTGCTTCCAACCTTGACTTGTGCTTTTTGCTGCAAATACCTGAGCACAAGAATTGTCCAGGTCCCTGATTTTAAGACTTGTCATCAGATACCTCTAAGTTTGTCAGCCTTGACACCCAGGACATGTTACAGAAGAAGAAATTAGGCAGTTTATTAATTATACTTAAAATATCAAGTGTGAGAAGATCTACAGAAAGGCATATGTGTCCAGAGGGCTTTGGTCTAGATGACCTCTAAAAGCCCCCTCCCAACTCAGACTATTCTATAATTCTACGTAAGGAAACAAGCCTTAAAAATACTTGCATTCACAGTTAATTCCCAAGAAGCTCCATTCCTGCTTTATCCAACTAACCATCTATAATAACCAATACCCAGACTCACAGCTTGGATCCAGGCTACCCAACCTTCACCTGGAGACATTTTTCCATCGCAGCACATCTTTTCTAGGATACACATAAACCTTTATCTTCAAAGCCTCCCCAGGATTCGACTCAGATGCAGACCTTTCACCCACAAATATTTCACAATTCATAACTTAATCAGGTCAATTTTATCACTTTTCTAACAAAACTATCAACTGTCTTGGCCTAATTTAAGAAATATGTGTTCCTACTGGAAATGGCAAGTTGGAACTAATAAATCTGTATAGGATTAAAAGATGTGGCCTGATTTTTTGAAATCAATCTCATACTAATATATGAATATAGTATACTGTATAGTCCTATGCAGAAAAAAAAATATATACATAGGCTTCATTCTCTTTTATTTTGGGAGTTAAAAGCACTTGTTAATTTAGGGTGAATAAACTCTTAACCAATTTTTTGTTTACACCACTTCCTTGTGATGTTTTGGTTTAGAGAGATACAAAATTTTCTTTCTACAGAAAATATCCTGGATTTCCTAGAATGATGCAATTGTAGGGAGTGTCAGAATTCATTATATAATTCTTTATAACTTTTTCAACTGTAAAAGCTGTTAAAGGCAGAATCTGTAGCAGGAAAAAAAAAGGTTAAAAATCTCAGGCTGTAATTTACAGCGTGGAAGGCTACCATGAATGCAAAAAAGACTCATAATTTCATACTGTTTTGTAGAAAGAATAACTTAGGAAAGAAGGTGCTAGGGGAATTTACTAGAAATGAGAGAATATCTTTGCCTTGTAGCCATGCTTAATGAAGGTATTAAATTTTTCTCTTCTGAGGCTGTCAACTTACCTTGCTGAGGTTCACAAATTCTCTCTTAAGGGACGTTTGTGAAGCATGCATATCAAGAAAATGAGCTGGAAGATGGATATGAAGAGGGTGTCTCTTGAACAGCATTTGGGGAGCTGAATCAAACACTAGATTTGGCTGCTACACAGTGTTGTTTTCTCCCCTTGCTTTGTTAAGATACCACCACTGCTCTTGCACAGACTTAAAAGAAAAGACCAGATGAAAGTTAGGGAAGGCTGAATATGCCAGTGGGTAAAAAGAAAAAAAATCATGAAACAGAGGATATGGATACAAAAAACCCTGGGAATTAATATGAGAGACAAATGAAAATAGACATGAAAATAGCAGAAGACCGTGTAGCAAAAAATGGTGACGGAGTGAGGGAAGAACTAGATACAACTGGAAAAATTAAAAGAAGGCAAAATTGTAATGAATACAAAAGTGAGTTTGGAGCATAAATCACTTGAAGTGATTAGCTTAATATTTAGTTCAATGATTCTCCAAGTGAAAAGGCTTCTAAGTAATTATATCTTCTGAATATGGGACTTGAGCTACTTTGAAAGTTTTATTCAAGGACAGAAATTATCTTGAGGAAAGGGAAGGGATTTTTGGAGAGAAAAACAGCTTTAAACAACATGTACTGCTACAGAAAGGTTAAAATGGAAAAATGAGCTAAAAAAGGATCAAAGAGAAATTAAGATAAGAAAGTCAGCAAGAATAAGGGACTTTTTAAGCTTTTACACAAATGCAGAATGAAGAAAGAGAGCAAGAAATGAATACAAATCAGGGACTTTCTTGACACAACAAAGTTGAGCATTAAAGGCAAATCTGTCATCTCAAACCCATGTGTTTGCACTCAGTCTTGGTACTTTAATTTTTAGACATGACATTGAAATAGAGAATTCTCATCGAATTAGTGACTTTGAGCAAAATACCTCTCTTAATTCAGCATGTTACTGGGGCAAAATTGTGTTTTAACTTAGCCTGATACATGTGCCAGCATGTCACTACATTGCTTCAAAAATCAATCCAAAACCAGGAGGGTGGCCCAGCTATTTAAAAAAAAAAAAAAACAAAAAAACCAAAAAAACAACAAAAACAAAACAAAACAAAACAAAAAAACAAAAACAAACCAAAAAACCAAAACCAAAACCCAACCAACCAACCAACCACAAAACCCATTCAATTTCATTTTGTAGGAATACACAAATTCAAGTTCAATTAGCCTGCAATGGAGCAGAATAAATGCTTTGCTTTTTGTCCTCAGTTCTCTTCAGTAGTTTCCAGAACACCAGGATAAATAAGCCAGGAGTTCCAGCCAGTGAAAGCTGACTCCTCCCTCTCCTAACTTCAGGGCAAGCAGAAAAAGAGACTGCAGGAAGGCTGTGTGGAGTCAGTGACCTCTCTAATTTCTAACATAAGGTTGCAAGAGGTAAGTCTTGAAAGTATTTGTTGAAGTACCCTAGCTAACTAATATTTCAAAATGTCAATATATAACAGTGAAAGAGTTTCATACCAGTAAATATTTAAAACCATTTTTTTCACACTATCTTAAAAGTAGATTAAAAAAAAATTGGCTCCTGTAAGGATGTTTTGTTCATCTACACCAAAGTAAAAGAGTTAAGTCAGGGACCACAGTCAGTGATGGCAGTCTTGGTTATAATTTGTAGGAAAATAGTCTAGAGCCAGAGGACAAAAAAAGATGGTCAGAGACAGCCTGGAGAACAAGTAGGAGAAACCATGACCTGTGGAGGCAATATCAACTTAAACTCCCAGCTCAGCAAAAGACTTCCATGACTGGAAGTGATGCAGACTCTGTAGGGTTTGCAGAGCCATGGTGCACAAACCCAATCTGTATTTATGGAGGGTGATTAGATAATCCACCACCACAGGACATCTGCCATCGTGTCAGTCAGGGCTAGGAAATGGTACAGCAGTGTAGGCAAACCTTTTATGTACAGTAAGGATCCAGTACCCCCCCTCCTTTTTTTTTTTTTTCTTTACCAGCTTGCATGATTTTGATAATCATTCCCATCTGTCTTAAAACTGCTTGAAATATAATGTTGCAAATGAAAGCACATCTAGAGTCCTGCATCTGCAATTACATTTTCAGCACATCCGAAACCAGAAGCAAAATCTTGATGACAGAATTCACAGAGCAAAGTCTTAGTTTAACCTTGGGAAGATGGAAATACCTTCATTTAATATTCATTGACCCACCATCCTAGTTTTGATCAATATTAATTTCTGATGCTAATAAATCTTTACACTCTGCCAAGGACAGGGGAGTCGATAATTGCTTATTATAGTTAGAAATGAAAATATAATCTGGCATTTTTATTCATTTCACACACAGCAATTATCAGGCAGCATTAAAGTGAATAAAAACATCTGTCACAGGATTCACCAGGTAAAAACAACTTGAAACTTCCTAGGCAGCCATGGTTGATTTAAACACTATGGAAAATTTGAGGTTTTGCTCAATGAGCCACCAAGTACCACCTCATTTCATACCTGTTATGTTGCAAGGAGATTATTTCATATGAACCTTCCATGGACACATGTCCCAAAACAGCTTCTCATGGAGAAACTGTTTCATAGACCTGGACTTTATAAATGAACACTGTGCTTAAATTTTTAGGCTAAACATTTCTTTTCAAGATTTCATTCCCTACATCCACTGAGGCATCAGACATTGAAAGGGAGTCCCTGACTATTTTTAAGGCAGTGCCAAAACTCCTATTGATTTCAACTGTGACAGGGTCTCTCTTTTGGGAAATGCTGATGACTTTCAGCAGTATTGGGAGAGAAGCCAAAAAGATCAAGTAGCCAATAGTGGATAATTGTATTTAATTTCAAAAGTATCCTGGTTTTGCCTCTAAAAATTAATGCCTGCTCTATCAGTGTCACTTCTGGCCAGCACCAGCGAATGAATATGTTTTAATGGGATGGTGGTGTCATGATAGCAGGTCATGCAGATGAGAAGGCAATATATAATGACTTGACGTATTGATGGCTTGGTTCCTCTAATTTCACTCCTGAAAGGAATTTTTAAGCCCACATGGAAGGCTGTACACAAATCTTACTGCACAATTAACTTTAGCTGGCAAGTCCACATTTTCAGTTGGATTCCATGTAAGTTAGTGACTTTTGACTTTGATGATTAAGCACTTTAATGGGATGCCACGCATTCACAGGGGCAAACAATCAATCAGTGCAATATTCAAACCATTTCATCAATGACTGCAGCAATTGCTTTTTATCACACAGTCAGCAATCTCCTGCTTTTAGCCACCAGCCACACAAGAGCAGCTTTAGTCCACTGCCATTTTTGCCTCGTTGACACATCATAGTGTGTCATTTTTACTTAACTAGAAAAGAGGCAGTTATGGATCCTCAGTTTTCTGATACTTGTCTTTTGGTAGAATCTTAGTCTTTTCACTAAAAAAAATGAAATTGTCATCCAATTTTACTGAAGTCTAATTTATATCTATGTTAATTATGCAGCCAACGAGCCTCAAGGGATTGTGTGGTACATTCTTCATCATCATAAATATTGCATTACTTCAAATGCACTTTGGAAATTCCATTCTCAGCATTTCTTAATGATATTCAGAATTCCAGGACAGAGCAGACTCTTATCATCTGATGTTACAAGAAGTTCTACTGCTTGTGTATTATTTTTCAATTAGTGCAATAACCATCTTCTTTTATATTTCAATTACCCAGTAAAAATTAATGTTATTCTTGCTAATCAAAGGGTTGCTTAAATTTCTATATAAATGCTTTTGACCAAAAAAATGTTAACAGTTGCAAAGCTTTTGCCATTGGAAGAACAGGCCTGTATATGTCTTAATTAAAGCAAATACATCAGTTGTGGAGGGAGATTTAGTACACAACGTAATTTAAGTGCAGTAATTATTTTATATAGAAAGGGTTTTTAATGGACCTCTAATCATGATTCCCTTTACTATCTTTCTCAAGTTGACTTGCCACAGGTCCTTCATTTCTAGGGACATCCTTGCTCCTGAAACTGCTAGGCTTCTTAACTATTGAAATGCTGTTAATTGCTGAGTGCTGACATTAAAAAAAAAAAACAAAAAAAAACAACCAAACCAAACCAAACCAAACCAAACCAATCAACCAACCAAAAAGCCCCCAAAAACCAAACAAAAAAACCAAAACACCACCTTCATGCAAACACCTGAAGTGCATTCCTTTGCCTTTATGGCCATTAATCTGTAAATGCAAAAATGGAACTTGTTTCTACTATAAAGCAAATAATTCAAGTACTCTGAAAGGTAAGAACAATGCAAATCACCCAGCTCCGGGCAGAATAGAGAAATCACCTGTAAATTGTATTTTCTGTTTAAACTCACTGCTGTTCATGATGAGGGTTCACAATAGAAAATGTGAGCTGAGAAAATAATGAAAAAGACACTGTGAGAGTGCCATATAGAATTCTACCCGAGTGTTTGGTGATGGACTGCACAGAGAACACGTGAAGCTGTGCTGTGGAAGGGTCACAAACTTGCTGTGCACTGCAGATTACTTTCATACTCTACAGTTTACGTACCTCTCACTTATATAAATGCTGCTTTGCCTGGCCATAAACCACATTAAGACCCTGACCCGCAGCTGTGGCTTCCTCCTTGGTTCTTCAGGGACTGGACAAGGGCTGGGAGCGGAACGGGACTTTGCCTTCGTGGCTTCCCTCTGACCCCCTCAGCACATACGTGTGGTTTCCTCTCAGCTGCACACAGGTCTGATAAGCACAACGAGTGGGACTAATCATATCCCAAAAGCCCTGTGGAAGCTGTGCTGAAAGCTTCTTAAAATTCGTGATACCTCCCCTTGCATTTCAGAAACATTGTGGGGAAGAGGAGATCGCTTTGTAAAGAACATGTTTTTTATGTAGGTTGAAATGGATATATCCATTTCTCCAAACCAACGCAGAACAACATGGCAATTCCAAATTCAACACTGCATTAGAGTGACAGCATCTAGAAATCCTTAAGATATTGTGTCCCTGTCATAACTCGAGCTGCAAGTAGAAGTCATGTGTCTCAAAGAGGAGATGGAAAGAATGAAGCATGCAGTGTTTCTGAAATTAATTTAAGACAAAGTTCCAAATGGAGTGAGTTCTCAAGTCTCACTTGCTTATCAATTCTCACACCCACTCTATTTGTACCAGCACATTTCAGATTTCAATGTAAACTTAACTGTATTTCATCTGCAGTGTGACAGCTAATGTTATTCAGGTAATTTAAAGTGCATGTTTAAGGTTTAGTTGTGCAATAGGAGATAATAAACAAGTAATAAGGAAATGAAAGTGCAATGGTAAAAGCAAATACATTAAACAAAAATGAAGATTTTTTTTTTTCCACAT
Source organism: Pachycephala philippinensis (assembly GCA_013397055.1). Classification (NCBI taxonomy): domain Eukaryota; kingdom Metazoa; phylum Chordata; class Aves; order Passeriformes; genus Pachycephala; species Pachycephala philippinensis. Next base: position 150,532 of record VWZT01009447.1, on the reverse strand, counting down.
TCCAGGTTTGGAAGTTGTTGTTTTAAAAAGGGCTTTTGTTTCTGCAGTTGAACAGAGGAGGCTCTGTTTAGGTTTTCCCTATACATTTAGGTAGAGGCTACTTCTTTACAGATTTTTATTAATCATAACAGAACCCCATTCAATATTAGTCAAATAGAGACTTCCATTACAGAGTTGAGAGACTATACTCTAAACAGGTGGAAAGAATATTTTCTTTTTTAAATACAAAATTACTTCACTTTTGAAATATTTTGTAGTGTCCTTCATTTGTTGCAGATACCATATTACACTTCATCTCCAGGAACCCTAGATCTCTTCATGTCAGAACACTATCTACACAATATAGTCATCTGTTACTTTCATGATCTAGAGCAGTTTTTCAGGATTTTACTCTCTAATTTATTATTTATTCTTTATTAGATATGTTTTTCTAAATGAGTATGATTTTGGTGTGATGGCTATTTTGGCAGGGAAAGCTGCAAATAATCTCGGGGTTATTTGACAGGTCAATCAGGATTGAAAGTCCTAAACACTGCAGAAGAAGACCCAAATCTTAGCTACATAGTTGTAAACAGCTGATAAATCATCAAAAAATTAGAAGATTGAGATGGGGAAGCATTCACTGCCTTCAGAGTGCTCCATCCTGCCTTTGTGCTTCATTTACAGTCCACTGAGATTTAGTCTGTTACTTAAAACATGGATTTATCTGTGGGAAGAGGAAGCTTTCCAGTTAAGCTAACTCCTGTATTTAGCTTCATCTCAAGCTCCTTTCCTCCCCTTCCTGTAAAAACATCAGACCAGCTCCAGTCTGTGCACTGAAATGATCTGTCCACACAGCACTCATTGTCCCAGCGCCTGAAAAAACCCAAGTGTTTCCACCAAGTGAACTTACTCCAAGTCAAAAGGAGGAGAACTCAAAGTCAAACAGGAGGTTTGACCAAAGCTGCAGCAATTCTGCTGTTTCCTGTCTCAGTCTGCACCCCTGGTGCCTGCTGGCCACTCTGCCCTGAGCTAAGGAGCTGTATCCCTTCAGATTCAGCTGCTTTCAGCTCATGCCAGAGCTCGTGTCACACACCTCATACCTGCCCAGCCTCTACGGAAAATGCAGCTGGCAATGGTTCTGTCACGTGCCTGTCTCATCAGCTCGTGCTAGTCGGAAGCCTCATCTGTGATGACACATAACAGTAACCTCACTCACTGCTAACCTGATGTCACCTCTTCTAAATGAAAAATTAGGCTCAAATTCACTGATATGAGAAGGTGCTGCTGCTCACTCATTGTTTGTGTAGGAGTAGATCTTATTAATAAAATGCATAGTCCTTTGCAAACATGCCTTTCTAAAACCTTGTAAGAGTTGTATGACCACAATCTGAGCTGCTTATCTGCCACAGAATTGCTGATTCAACATCCTAAAGCTATCCATATGTTCTCAGAGTCTTTCTTGATTTGTGCTGACGTTGCGCTTTTTATACTGCATACCTCTTCCTTTATTATATATTGATTTTTATTCCTATTAACTATACAATTGTTTTCATCTTTTTTATTTTCCTTTATAAGGTGCTTATGTCACATTAATTCATCTGTCATAGTTGGAGGCAGTCTACTTCAATAAATTAGGACTGACTTCTAATATATGAAAACAGTGGTTTTGTACAACATTCTGCTTGTACGAAACAACAGCAGAAGTTAAAGAAATTTCGAGAGCTTTGATGCAAATGTAAATAGTTTCAAGCTGTTTTCTTTTTTACAGCTTAAGTATTGCATCAAGATACTTTAAAAAATAGTAGCCACTATTACAGGCTGCAGTAATGAAGAATGAAGAGTTCGAGTCCTACTCTCTATAGACACCAAGACACAATGACTTGAATTCTGCAATTAACACCACGACTTTATTGTGTTGAGCATAACAAATGTTTTTGAAAATATATAAATAACTGGCATTTAAATCACAGAAAATTACTGAATGCTAAGCTCTTGAACACCTTAAAAATGTAATGCTATGGGTTGTCTCTGTCAGGCATAAACTGAAAGTGAGATGGGATGGAAAGTTACAAAGCGTAAAATATTCTGATAATAATTCTATTTAGAGAGCATTATCAGATTGCATTTAAGGAAGATGATTTTCACAAGTGAATGGGCCTGTAAGGCAGAGCACAAGGAGAAAGCCATCAGGAAGAGGTATCAGTGAATGACCAATTCTCATCCAACACTCTTTGCAGTAATTCCTCCCCATTGATTCTGAAGTCAGCTGGGCCTTCTCTACTGCGATTTGGACTTTGGACACTCAGCATATGCAATATACATTTTGTTGGACATGAAAACCTATATTAACATTCATGAATGAGGAAACAGAATAATCCCTGACCTAAAAAATGCTCTATTTCATTGCATGCTGGGTGGTATTATTGAAAAGTGAGACTTTGAAATTACCTTAGATGTCTCTGATCAGCTTTGGGGTGAACACACAACATGATCTTTGCCTATTTGTGATTGTTTTCTCTGTGCCCTCTGAACCTGCGCCAGACTCAAAACCCTGAGGGCGAGAGTGTGTCTTACTGCTTTGGGTAAGCAGGTTTTCCTCTCTTCCTTCCATCCAACAAACACTCAGCTATTTCCACATCCCTTACATGGCCAGGCTTGGGAAAGTGGGACTTGTGTCCCGCTCCTTTAGATGCCAGAAGACAATCCTGGTCTCTGGACAAGGGAAGTGGGTGTTCCCTTGCTCAGGCTCACCCCATCTGCATTTTGGCTTCCACTTTTCAATGATGACTAAAAGAGCAGTGTCCCAGGGTGCCTACCAATCTAAGCTTCATGGCATGAGACTCCTAATTTTGCTTTAAATAAATTATCCAGTGTTTCTAGGGTGATAATAAAATCTCACTGGAAAAAATACAGACTTTTATATACTGAATTGCCTGACTAGGTGCATTTTATCAGCCATTTCTATAATTTCACAAATCACCCAGACTAATGCAGCTTAATTAATAATACTCCAGAAAATTAGACTTGGGCATCTAATGTTCCAGAAGAGAAGATTTTTGAAAAAAGTAATATCCTTCTTTGAAAAGTATTTTGTACAGTAAATTTTAGCAAATTATTTCTCCTATCTGAGAATTCTCCTATTACAACCTCCACAAGAGGATATTCTAGCAGTTCTAACCACTACTTTTAAGTACCTTTGAGGACAGAACTCCAAGTTAATGAAAACATAAAGGAAGGCAAAATAATCAACTAACCCGAAATGCTGCTAGGCAAATACTGAAACATCCACAGTTCCTGTTTTATTACAGGGCTACTATAGATAGGCACTATCCAAAACCATTATTTGACACCAAGAAACAAAAATGAAGGCCCAGCTATTTTCCAGTTTGATGTCAGGAGAAAGAAGCTGCAGAACTGGAAGCGAACAGGACAGTTTGCACAGTTGTGTTTGATTAAACTTCTTTTCTTCCCACCTCGCTTCCCCACCCCAACACCCTGGAGAAGAAATGTAGCTCATTCAGAAACTCTGCTTACTGTGAGTCTGGGGTGGGAAAAGAACAAGGCTGGAGCCTGACTAGAGCACCACTTCCCTGCTACAGCTATTTGAAATTGTAGATGTAAACATAACAAAAAAAATTCCTGTTTTTCTTCTGCAGCCTAAAGGACCATCTATATTCTACTGGTACCTCAGGTCTGACAGACCCAGCTTTAAGGTTAAGACCATTTTTGCTGGAAGTTTGTCAGCTTTCTCGTTACCTGTGGTCAGAAGCTCAAATCTTACCACTTTGATTTTGCCTTGGGAGCTTGGATAGTATAACATAAATATTTGGATTAAAATCAGTAGTCATGCAGAATAGCCCCAATCTTATTTACTAATTAAATGCCAGATATACATTCCATGCAGATATTTCCCACTAATTGAATGTATTATTTTGATGAATGCACCATTAAGAATTTCACCTAATAATTACACTCCAAATTGTTTAAAAAAAAAAGAGAGACACCTTAGGAGATACAACCAATGACTGCATCTACATCAAAAACACTTATTTAATGTTTGGTATTTGAAAAGTATCTTAAGCCCACTGTAACAAAAAAATAAATTACTTTAATTCAACATCATCCATCTACTAATTATGTTGCTAAGATATTAACAGGAAATAATTTGGTTCTATGGCTCTTAAAAGCCTGATTGTTAAATTCATAATAATATGGGACCTGTCTTTCATTCAGCAGAGAAAAATGAAAACCAACAAAAACCAGATCCCTAAGATGAATATGTAGAGTTGAGGAGCCTAGTTTACTGTCACTGAATTTTATTCTCCTTTTCATTTTCAGTAATTGCAGCAAAATAGCTGCTCTTCAGGGACATATTAGGAAAAGAATAGTAATTAAGCTTAGGAAGGTATAATCTGTATAAAAATGAATTACAACTGACTCAGTCTAAAACTAATGTATTACAGATTCAAATGAAAACCTAGCTGTACCCTGTGAATAGCTTATTCAAAAACACTTCCAGATTTCTAGATGTCAGCTCTGTCACTTTGGGCACATTTATTATCCTCTTCAAAATGTGTAACCCTTCAATGTGAAAAATGACATCACTGAGGAGTCAACACTTTCTCTTCCCTAAGGAGCCATGCCTGGGAATACAAGCAAAAATCCTAAAAACAGACAAATAGAAGCTTTCTTTATGAATGAGACTGCATGGTTTATCAAGAGAACCACTTAAATGGCCCACATTATTTTAGTAAAACTCATAACCCAGCCAAAAGGAGAGAAATCAACATCCCAAGGGCTTTTAAAAGTTAGTTTTCCAGCACCAGACTTTAAGTTGAAGCCCTTTATTAAAAATAAATAAATTCACTGACAAATAGCTCCTGTACTTGGTTTCCAGAGACTGACCAGCAAAAGGAGGACTAACAATCCACAAACAGTCAGGAGCTTTTCCACAAAACGTGCATGACAAAGCAAAGCAGTGAAACATGTAGCTGGATATATATAATGGGAACATCTCTCCCGCTCCAAAGAAACTGAACAAAAATATTTGTGGATTATTAGAATATGCGTTATCTACCAAAATTTCACAAAATATCACAAACACCATGAAAGATACCATCAGGTTCACTGGCCTTTACATTTCTGCGAGGTCAGAAGTGGTGTACTTCCAGCTTTTTATGACATTGGGAGAAAGGAAAGCAACATTCTTTCAACTCCAGTTTTAGGCCTTCCTTTTTTTATGGGATTAGAAACCCACAGCTTATTCTGTCAAGTCTAAATACTAGATTTATCTTTAAAATTATTTTAGTCAATATTTGCACAGAAGAAAATAAAAGGGCTTTAAACAAACCTCTTGGATTTCTTTGCTATAAATTATAAAACCAGAAATCAAATTAAACAGAAAGCAAAATAAAGCATGACCCTCCCTAACCACTAAATCATCTGTGGCAACCTGTACAGATGGATGTATTTTGGAATGTTCCCAAAGCCAAACTGTTGAAGCTAGCTTTAAAACAAGATATGAATTAGCTTGGCATGCTCCACCCTTGACTTAACCCTCAAGGACGTGGTCAAAAATTTATTAGATAAGCAGTGACAAGAGCTGTGTCACTGTGAACAACTTAATGCAATTTCTTCCCTAGAATTTTGCAAAGCACTGCCCTCTATGTAGGAAATTTAAGAAACAAAGCACATGAAATGCTAAACCCAGAAAAAGTGAGATGATATTACTGCTTAATTTTAATTGAAAGTTACATTTTGATTATTATCGTGTTACATTGCTGTTCTGAACTTCATGCACTATTTTCAACTTCTGTCTTTGAATAACAAGTGAAAATCCTGTGCATAAAAATTGATAAACCAGTCGAGAAAACAGTCGAGAGCAGCTTCTAGGATACAGTCCTAAGACTTAGAAAATGCATGATATCGTGGATGAAACTACTGCAAGCAAGGAAGGGTAGTAAAGTTTGCTATCAAACTAGAAATACTGGTTTTAATTACTCTAAGAACATTTGCAGCAGAATTGCCTAAAAACAAGGCGATCTGAAAGGCTGTGCAGTAACATTCTGGTCCATGGATACACCCACAGAACAGCTCTGGGTCCCTTAGTACTGATGGATGAGACACTGGCACAGTTCCAACCTGACACACATGGGCATCCATTACAGCATGGCCTGGAAAACAGGCAGTTGGTTTGGAGAATGCAGGACTAGAGAAGATCTACCTTCTGTAGAATGCAAGACAGTAAAAGAGGTTTAAAATATAATATAACAAGGAATCCATAAAGTAGTCTTAGTTTTATTTATTAAACACTTGGCAGTGGATATCAAATGCTGGAGTATATCACAAGTGGTTTGACTGCATCATTTATTTGTAGTGCAATACAAAATGAGAAACATGCCCCAGCTCCTTATTGTATGTTAATATTAAATCATTACACATGGCAGCTGTTTTGTGTTCCATATGGTTTTCAGTTTCTTGCTGACAGGTGTCCAAATCACAGAAACTATCCCCACATGTAGTGGCAGCTGGCCACACTGTCATCTCTGAGATACCAGAAGTGAATAAAGAAGTAGTTTGTATACTGGAATGATTAATACAATCATTAGCTGGCTCTCTGCTTGGTTTGAAAACTTAGCAGCATTTAGAATAGTGCATTTTTAAGTGTTCAAGAGAACCAGTCTTTCTGAAAGTATAAGCGGGATCTTGGTTTTGTATAGGGGAAGAAAAAGCCCAAATCCCTGATAACCACTTGAAATATTTGGTCAAAAGAAGATATATAATTTGCAGAATTTTCCTTTAGCTTGGTAAATTTTCCATAACATGACTGTGCTCAAGTTGGGTAATCCTATCATTGTAAGAATTCATTATAGTACACAAATACACCATGTCATTCCTACATATCCAAATCCAGATTGTTGTGTACCTTTGGAGGTTGTAGTCATTTTTCTGATAATAAGTGAGAAGAGTTAGATCAAGAAAGAGGTTTAAATTACAAAGTAGCTGTAGGTCAAACATGTATTGTCATATTTTTGCTTCACTTGCTGGGCACACAAATCAACACGATTATTTTCAGCTGTCTTTTGTAGCAACAGCTTATTGCACAAGAACTGCTGATATGCCCTAAAAGATATAATACAACAACACTTTCAACCTCCCATAAGGCAGAAGGTGAGCCCTGGGGGCTTGATGGAACCCCCCACATTGTGCTGTCCTTGTGACCAAGTGGGGAGATGCCATTGCAATGAAAAAAGGGACAGACCTCGATTGGCCTTATAGAAACAGACCTCGGTGAAAGAACAGGGGCTGAAGAGAAAACCTCGGACTGCTTCACTGAGCAGCCCTTCCCAAACATGATGTCTGCCCAACATGCCACGATCCAAGCTTTTCCAAAGCTTAAAATTCGAAAAAAGAAGTTGAAGGCCAAACGGGCTTCAAGTCATACAGACACTCCTCCGTTTTCCCTGTTAACTTCCAGGCTTTAAAGGGTTTAGCAAACTGTTGGCCATCTTGGTAGCAGTCTCAGTCCCTTAAGAAATTCTAAACCTGATATTGCAGAAAGGCATGGATATTTCATCCTCACACCTGCTAACCCTGGAGGGAAATATCTTTAAAACAATCTTCTGGGAATGCTTAAAAAAAATTAGAAAAAAAAAAAAATCCTTAGAGCACATTCCCAAGAAATTTTAGCAGTCTTCAAGAAGCACTGTGCCTTTGAAAAGAAAAGGAAGCAAAAACCCCCAGCAACAAAAAAGGCAAGTTAATTCAAAGCATATTTCGAAGTATCAGATGTGCTCAACTGTAGTAACTTTTGCTTCTATCACAAAGTTACAGCTGAGCAGTGCCATTGACATGTATATTTTTTTTGAAAATCTAATCAAAAAAAGCTTACTTTTTATTTTAAGTGGTTACAACAGAAATGAGTGGGTTCTTTTTAACACTAGTTCTAATTTTGCTAATAGGCGCATGTACAAGAATTAATGAAATTCTGATTATCTGTAGTGCACTGTGAATGTAGTTGTTTAAAATTACTTTTCAAAACATACAGAAATTTCTACAACTGCAGTTCACAAAATATGCTACTTTTTACTCAGTGTTACGTTTAGAAATTATATATATTTACTATTCTGGGGAAGTTTTTAATTAAAAGGTACCTACATTTATAGTTAGCACTGAGGAATCTACTAAATATGCCAGGAGTTCAAAATTACATAAATGGTGCTCAGTTGCATACTATTTACAGACCATTTCTAGTCAGAGAAGGGAGAAACAGGTCTCCCTTTTTTCCTAAGTAGCTGCTAAGGCAGATGGATGACACATGCATCCATCCAGTGGCATTACATTCCTTCCCTCAATCCAGTGTCAGCTCCAGCTACACCAGGAACCATTCCTCAATATGCTATCAGCAATTTAGCACAGAAATCAGCATTTCTGCTACAAACACACACTGTCTGAGCTGATGAAATCACAGTCCCACAGTGCTTGTTGTGTCTGTGCCTTATAAAGAGATAAATCATATACCTACGAAAGACAGAAAGGAGCAAGCTCGGATGGGAGTTGCTCCTCAGTAGTCGAAGTCACGTGCTGATAAGCAATCCAAAACTCCGGTTTTGGATCCATATGAAACCAAAGTGAACAGATGCAGGATCCACTGGTCTGGCAATAAATCTCCCCTGCCCCCCAGCACTGTGGTTTGCTTTGTTGAACTGGCTCCCTTAGAAGTTCACAGCTGCCCCCCAAGCCTGACCTTCAACCTTCTGCCCGAGTTGGTGTTGCAAGTATATTAACATTTGCACTTTTAGTGCACATCAGCAGTTCTTATTTTTTATTTTTATCTTTTGGAACTTACTCTTTTCTCTTTCAAGCAGAAACATATCTGTTGAACATGATATAAACATTCAAGTAATTATTGCTGCCCCACTCATGAGTGTGTCCTGAAAAGGGGCACTGATGCTTGGCATGTTTAATATCATAGATCAGACTAAATGCAGTGAGAACAGCCTGTTATGTGATTACAGGAAGCCCATTCCTATGGGCCACTGAGAACAAGATGTGCAACTGCAAATCAGAATTTTGAAAAATATTCGCATCAAATTAGGAAGAAAATCTATTTATTTATTTTAATACCCAGAAGAGAGTGCTGACTCTTCCCAGTGTCCCCACCCTCGACAATGAAAACAAACACATAGGAAACAAGAGCCCACTTTCTATCCTCAATGTTAATATAGAATCCTCAAAGATATAGAATTTGAGGCAGAACAGTGAATCTTGCAATCACTAGTCCCAAACAGTCTGGGCAGGTTTCAGACTTCCCGACAACACCCTGTATATGATGATGCTTCAATTAAGAATTTTAATTTTTTTTTTCCAGTAGTGCAACTCTGGTTTACCTGACAAAGCTGGAGAAGCTCACAGCTCTACCTACTGAGGAGAGAGACACTCCCTTTTTTGCTGTTAGAAAGTTACCTTTAAGCTTTCATAATGGTTTTACACCTATCTGTACATATCATTAGTAACCATTTAAAAGCATTAAAGAAAAAGACGTGAGTAAATAATCTATTTTACATAAATCTATGGTTCTGTTTATTTAACCTGATTGGCAATATAATCTGATTCTAAACTACAAATATTTTTTCCTGTTCTGAACGTAACACTCACTCTAATTTTGTTTGCAATATAACAATTATCCCTCTCTATCCCAGCAAATGCTTTAAAGCATATTTTTTTCTCCATATATGAAAATAGCTACTTAAACTTCTACTTTCCATGAATGCATAATTCAAAATTGTTTACTGTATGCTTTATTTCCCTGTGGCCAGGAGAAGAGATTTAAGCAACAGTACAAAGAAATTAATCTTTAGACTCAGCTTGCCATTTTAAAATACCCCAATATATCTCTATTAGGCCAAAGTCAAAAGTCAACAGAAGTGCAGTCTGCATAACCTCCTTATTCCTACATTAATCAAATCTCATCCTGCTTAATTTTCTTTTTGGAATAGGAAAAGAGTGAAATAAGAGAGGACCAAAAAAAAAGAAAAAAGCGATGATTACACAAACATACACTTCAAGGAGATAGATCCTCTGTAGCTACACTGTTGAAAAATATTCAATAAAATAAGGTAGGATAATGCTTTCTTTATGTAAAGGAAAGATCAGTCACATTAATGAAATAGCCAAATGGAACCTTCAGGCCTAATGTAGTAAATCTCCAGTAAATTCCAATTAGCATTGAAGTAATAAGTCTGGAAATGATTTTTCTCCCTTTAAGTAATGCATATACTTACAGAAATTAAAAAAAAAAAAAAATCTTGGATGACTTGGATGCCATCAAAGATCAGGTCTTTAGATAGCTAAATTAATCATTTATACATGCTGCATAATTCAAGATATATCTTTAAAAAAATAAACAAACCGAAACCAAACCAACAACAACAAACACACATATCAGTAAATCAGGACCATAATGTTGGTCCTTGGAATGGTGCCATTTGATGGCCACTTTCAAGCTGGCAGTGCCTCTCACTGGCAAATGAAACATTCTGTATCCAGGAGCAGAGAAATCACTGACGTAAATGGAAGTCTTAAGCAAAACAAAATAATAATAATACAAAACAAACAAACAAAAACCCCAAAAGAGAAATCATTAGCCATGTTGATGTTTTGTGAAACACTGTATAAACACACTAAAACTATCTGTGATGAAGAGAGGGTTTTAAAAAAATACTTTGTGGAAAATTAATTGTTGAAAACTTTGTTAATTAAAGGTATTTTAAAATATCAAAATTTGTGACTAAATGATGCTCGCATTCTAGTAGGTAAGTGCTGTAGATTTTTGACAAATACTATAATGAACATTCTTTACCACAAGTGAACCTAGGATCTGATTCCAGCATCATAAAGTGATGGTGAAACTGGAAGACAGAGATGATTACCACTCTTTCAAATATTCCTACTCCATTCTCATATGTGTAACACAAAGGTGGCGAGAAATCCTAGATTAACCTGGATCAGAGACAAAATCTTATGGAATTCATCTGAATCAAGACTTCACCCCCAGGTCTGGGTGTGAAGTCCTAATTTGAGAGGCTCAACTCCAGACACAAATATCCTTTTTAACTTACTGTTCTGCACAGTTTTGCACAACACAGAACACAACCACGCAACAAACACAGTAAACAATCCAATAAGTCACCTAATACCTTTGATCAGTAAAATAAATAATAAACGTTCCTTCCCTCGCCTTTGCTTTCTCTCCACATGCTGGCCAGTAAATCAGAGCTAATGCAAAGAAAAGACTGCCCAAGAAAATCTGCCCCTAGAAGGGACAAAGAGTCTATACATCCTTCCCAAGACATCCCTGTAGCAGGCTTTTCTCCTTTCTGTGGACTTTGCCATAAGAGCATTCCAGTTACAGATCAGAATAAAACAGTATCTGTTTACCTCTTCCCAGCTGCTTTAATAATTTAATTTTTTAGATAGTATGGACTGAAAACCACTCATTGTGCTCCTTTATCTGCTTCTATAGACATGTTTAATGCTGAAAGGAAAATGGGTGTAACTCTTGCTGCTCCTCAGCACCTCGTGTTTATGCCAGCTCACTGCTGCATTCCTCCAGAGACCTGGGCACTCACAGATTGCATTTTTATGTCACTGTGATTTACAGAGTGCAAGGGGGACAATTACATAACTGTTTACCTAAACTCATAATTTCTCGGAAGCCCTACACAATCCTTTTGTTATCATAATCTCCAACGGGCATAAGTAGCATGGATATATCATGGCCTGAAACTGGATATAGCTGACTTTGCCTGTCTGACTGGTGACTTACGGAGTCCTGCATGTCTGAACTTCTGGGAAACAGCTGCTGGTCCCACACTGAAATTAGAACATTTGAGCTCGTCTGATTTATGTTAATTCCCGTGGGAACAATGACATGAAAAATGAACACCACTTGTAAATAAAAGTACCAGTTCTCTCAGCGGTGGAAAAAAAAAAAAAAGAAGAAATAATCTATTTCAGTACACACTGATCTATTTACCACCTTGCTGCATTGAAATGTAGACAGTCTAATGGTTATCATAAAAAAATGGAGCCTTGAGTATACAGCTATTAAAAGGTTATCTGTCCCTACCTTGCCATTATTTGAGGAATTAGTTTGCAATAGTTTTCGGGCTGCTTTTGGTTGATGAAGAAATGTTTTGATGTTGTCAGGCATGAGGGAGGTGAGTAGAAATGAAGTTTATGTAGAAAAAGACAAGGTATAGGAAATACGTTCAAGTGACCCAATTGTCAAGGAGTGCATACTGTCCAAAAACTAGAAGCCATTACAGTTTATCTAGTTCTGATTGCTCAGCCTGACAGGTCAAACATTTGAAATCTGCTTTTTTAACATACTGGGCTCTCATGGGATACTCCCCACAACATTATGTTATCCACAGATCAAAGCTGGTATTCATAAGACCAAAACCAAGGCGACTGGAAATGACTCCTTAAGGATTTCATAGTTTTCCTGTAGATGAGAAGAATAATCCCTCCAAATATTTAGTGTACTCACAAAAAGCAGTTTAAGCAATGCAATCAGTTGTCTCTGAGACCAGACTGGATCATATGGTAGCATAGCTGAGATACTGCTCAGATAATACACATGTAACAATGGTGACATCTTAGTTTGGTGACCTTTTTTTCGTTCAGGATTTGTTACTTCTGAAGCACTAGCAAGAAAATCTCTAGCAAAAAGTCTTGAAGTTTCACCTTACGAGCACAGACAGCCTTTAAATGACTTTGGAGATCCTGCTGCTTGAGTTACATGAGTTAGCAGAGCACAGGCAGGATTACTCAACAAGAAATTACTCTTAATTTAAGGAACTTCTCTTCATGACAAAGTTCTCCCCTAGGCTAGCTAAGAAAAGGAGGTCAGGGGAGCAAAGAGGAACAGTCAATGTGTTTGCAGCTACAGGTAGAGCCATTTCAAAGGACAGAGCACTAACAGACTCTCACTAGTTTGCATTTTCTTTCGAGTTTTCCACATCAGGGCAAAAACTGCTTCCCATCCCCCAGGTTTGCTGTCATTAAATTTTCATTTCATTTGTCACCTTCATGTTTGAAAAGGCCTAACATATACAGAAGAAACCCACAATGATACATTTATGAAAATTGCAGATTGTTTACTTAAGGACCTGCATGAAAAGTTTCTAGTTTTCATGTCTAAAATTTGAAAGTGACATATAACAATTTTATTTCGGTGTGTAAATGCTAACATGGAAATGACCACTGAAGCCAAAAAGCAGCAATCCACAATGGTACCTTCATAAAATGTGCTGATATAGTGTAATGATTAAAAAAGCCCCATTCCGCCCCATCCCCCCCCAAAAAAAAAACAACCACAAACCAAAAAACAAACAAACAAACAAACAAAACCAAAAAAAAACCCCCAAAAAACCCCCACCAAATAAAACCTGACTGACTGAATACCTCCACCTTCTGTAGCTTTTTGGATGAGACTTCATTGCAGGCACAGAGTGACCTGAGTTCAAATTTTGATGTGGTCTGGCACAGTATAATTTGAAAACCTAGTTGACTAATCTGCAATGGTATTACTGCAAACAGCTCTGGAAAGGAAAGGAGGAGAAGATGGCTTTGCCAAAGGAATGGGGAAACCTACAAATATAAAAGGACCAAAGCAAGGGCAAGGAAACAAGAGACAGCGCTTCATACAGATGTTCCATTAATGATTGCCAATCCAATTGTGACCCTCCTCAACGTGACAAAGGAGATTAAGGACTTTACTGCAGTCTTCAGGGTTTGGAGGTAAATTAATGTGAAATAGGACTTATTGGAACTGGGAATTGGAGTAACACAAAACATAAACAGAGGGAAACTGCTATCAATAGAGGATATTAATGACAACTGAAATTTGTATATTTAATTTTGGTTTGTTTTTCTTTTTCCAATAACTGCACCGACTGAGGAGAATAAGGAACAGAACATATATGCTGGAAAGAAAGCTAAACAGAAAGGAAGAAGAATCTACTGTCATTTTAAGCCTTAGTGCCCCAATTTTCCTCAAAAATATAGGAATGGCAAGATGTAACACAACTACCTGATTATTTCAGGATGTAAACCGTGGGGGAATTGGTGTACGGCATTATTTTGAAATACATAATAATAATTTGTAACATTATTTTAATATTTACATGCTTTCCTCCTCAGAATTTCCAGCAAAAGGAAGGGGAGAATGTGGGAGGGAGAACAGACACGTATGACCCATACAAACATTCAATTCACCGCTGTTACACTACCCACACACTACTTTTTATGGTTTCCCTAAAATTACATTTCATACTTCATTATGTCAGCCTTCCAATCTCTAAAAATTGTATAAAAGGGGTTTTTGCCTTCTGCATTTTGAAAAATCCTAACAGAATGTTTCTTAGACCATCAGTACAAGTTCTTATTCTTTCTTTTCCTTGGTGCATCTACTAAAGAACTACATAAGTGTTGAAGTACCTCACAATCATCACGATGCTGTTCCTCAGCACAGATGGCTTCCTTACTTTTATCCGTAGAAAAATTCCTCAGGAACTCAGAATCACAGAATTATGAGATAAATCCCTCCAGAAGCTCAATTTTGAGCCTTTGTGTCAGCACTGATTTTGAGGGAATGCATTTTGTGCTTGGCTGTCACACATGTCATCCTCTCACTGATGAAGCATTCCAGTCAGCAGCAAAGAAATATAGATACTTTATACATATATTACCTGTTAAGCTAATAGTTTTATCCTTTTTTTGGTAAGTAGTGAAACAATTCTCCCATTAGAAACTAGTCCAGAAGTACAGCAATTAGGTTTTATGCTCTAATTAGTGCTTATGTACTTCATCAAGGAAGCTGGAGTCCATTTGGTCATTGACAATGCAATAGCTACAAATCTGAGAAGTGAAGACTAGATTTGTTTTCTTGTGTCCTAGTGCTTTGTTTTCTTCAGGAACAACGCTCAAAAAGCAAATTTCGTGGAAATTCACACATCACTGTGTCAACTTTTGGATAAGGCACAACAGAAACAATTACACTGCAGAATTCTGTCAGGTCTTATTCCTGTTGTTTCACAGGGGCAGATACGTGAGGGAAACAGTTATTTTTGAGAAGAGGACAATGAGACATTAAAATTTTATATCCTTAAGTCGACTTAAACTTCAGAAGCAGAAATATCCAGCTCCATTTATTTCATGGCCAATGCACCCATGCCATTACACGAGTACTCATGCAGACAAATCCTGTTGCCAGATGCACTGGGGCAAAGTGTAGCAGACCAGCAGCATGTAGTTTTTCTAGCTTTACTTGAACTGCTGGAGCAGCCAAATAGGAGAAGGGATTAGCAAAATGAAAAGAACCAGAGAAAGCCATCCTTGTGCTTAGCAGATAATTCCATCCTAAGGCATTCACTTTCAGAAACTGGTTACAGATTCCTGGGCTGCAGTCTAACAGTTGAAAGTATGTTTACAAAAATCAAGGTGGTGAACAGAACATAGAATTAGAAAATGGAAAAAGAAAAAAAAAAACCCCTCAAAAATTCTACCAAACAAAAACCACCCCAACTCCCAATATTCAGACCAAATTAAAGAAATAACCTTAAATATTCCTTCTTGTACAACAGGTGTGGTGACACCTTTATCTGGGTAACACTACACAGCTAGAGCACGAAGTATTCCCCTCTCTTTTTCTCCATTTATGTTTTACAGGACATATTTCCTGTAATGCTCCAGAAAAGAAAGTTAATAGTCCATGTTTCCTTTTTTTATTAAGTACTGAGGGCAAATTCTAAGATCAAAATACTGATGGAAACAATTTTTAAAATATTTATCCAAGTATTAGTGATTAGATTACTCAAGCATTTTTTAATTATAAATTGGCAGGTATGTGTGCTTCCATTGTGCTTGCTTTCAGAGATTATTACTCAATGTAGTCGAATATTGAGCATTTTCTTCTTCAAACTGCAATTAGTTCTCCATCATAACAGGGAGGGTAAGTTACTAAGAACACGACTGATTTTTTTTTTTTTTTAATTCTTGTTTACCAATAAATCTTGAGACAAGATTTACTGTATTCAGTTTTAAGCAGTTAAGGCTATGGTTAATGCTGAGAAGGTAACTTTTTTTTTCCAATTTCTTTTCAAATCATTTATTTTCTTCAGCTAGATAAGATTCTTCAGTATGCTGCTTTGTTTTAACAAATAACATAATAGCTTTTACATGAGATTTTCTTATACAAGGGATGTTTTATTTAAGATGAAACAGGCAGCCGTGGTGGTGGAGCACACACCTGCATGACACACAATCCTCCTTTCTCTCCTCTCTACTTGGAGAACTATTGTTTCCACGAGATGCACCTTCCCCAAGCTCACAGGAAGCCACTCTATCATCTTAAAATGCAACCAATGTTCAGTGTCTCACTTTTCCTTCAAGAAAGCCATCCTCATCTTTTTTTTTTTTTTTTT
>VWZT01009447.1:122221-133987 GCA_013397055.1 Pachycephala philippinensis | reverse complement strand
AAAACACCTCCCTTTTTTTTTTTTTTTTTTTTTTTTTTTTTTTTAAGCATTTCTATTTTGTAAACCTATGCTAATCTTCACTTGAGGGTTGATAAGACTTCCAAGGAACTATGATTAACCATATTTTTCCTGTATCTTTCACTTCTTAAAAGTGCTACTGGAGCAAAAAAGAAATTGAAAGATGCATGCCTATAACTAACACATCAATATTCCTGCTTTGTCTTGATCCATTATCCTACTACGGCTGCTGTAATCACTGACATTTATGATGCAATTATAATCCAGTTGCTCCCAGCAGAACAATCTTTTGTTTCTACTATATTCCAATAAATAGAGCTACTTGGATGCAGCAATAAGTAGTCCAGAAATACAGTGAGAAGGGAAAAGGACCCTGAGCTGAAAGACCAATAATATAATTTTCATAAGCCCTGGTGAAAGAAACTTCAAGGTGAAACATGTAGGATTCATCCATTTTTCTCTTTGCTTCTCAGAGTCTTGGGTTTTGACTGAAACCAATAATTTTTCTACAGATTAAGACCACTAAACAACTTCCTGCTTGTACATCTAACAACATTCCAGGTACTGTCTTGTGAGGGAAATTATAAATAAAGTCGATCCTTAACCTGATCTGTACTTTTTGTTCACAGTGCTACTCAGCTGTTCCTTAGAGCCTTTCCTTTTCAAACAGGCATTGATCTTGCTGCCACAGAGCAAACATCCAATATTTTGCACATTGCCTTATTTTCAGAGTGATTCTCTTTGGCTTGGAGGTCTTCAATATGGAGAAAATGCCCAGGAAAAAAAAACAGGAATAGAGTCCATCCTTGAACAGAGTCCTAGTTTAAAAACAAAGAGAAAACAAAAGCCTAAACCCCACAAAACAAACATACCAGTGAAGAACTAACAGTCAGAAATCTGCCAGATCAGCTGAAGTCCTTCACACGAATTAAGTAATTTTTTTCCCACTGTAAATTGCTGAGGAAAAACAAAGTCCAGCGGAAGGAAAACAGAAGAGAAAGTGCTATGTCCTGCCATCCCACATGAAATATTGATGATAACTCATGTGGAAAAGACTATAATGTTGAAGTTTATCAGCACTTGACACATGATACATTCTAAATAATTAGGAATTACTGTAGGTGATAAATAGACCAGAGCACAGTGTCAATAGGGAGGGTCAGTGTCACAGCAGCCTTAATCTGAGCAGGCGCAGTCACAAAGAAATATGTTACCAATGTGAACTTATCATTGAAAAGAAAAAAGAGGAAAAAATCCACACACAAATAGTTTTTCTTTCCAAGTGGGGCTTGATTCACACAGGACACCAAAAAGAACAGGAAGACCTACAAAACTGCAGATGCCTTTACATGGAGATCAAGGTTTCAGTGGCTGCAGCTCCAAATTAATTAGAACTAATTTTAAGAAAATATACGGGACTGGCAAAATCTCCTAAAATCTTTTCAGCTGTGGAATCAAAGAGTATCTTCTTGCTCAATGCCCAGGAATCTAACCTCTTTCCTAACCTCTCCTGTCTTTATAGGAGGGTTGGGAAATCAGAGCAATTCATAGACTGGTTAATAATTTTAGAATGTCAAGTTCTGAAGAAAATAAATTTTAAATCGTATTAAATATATAGTTTTAACATTGTTGAGCACAAAAGTTTAGAGTATTTTGGAAGGTGCAGAGGTGCAAAGAAGAGATTCATTTCTCTAATTCTGAAGTGGATTATCTGAAAAAATACATATTATAGAAAAAATTAGATGGTCTTTATGATACTTAACAAAATAAGCAGTAAGTCTGTTATGCAAATTTCTAAGAGATTGTTTAAATAGAACATGGAAACATCTGCCTTTGTATTTTTCACTGTGTTTTTCAAAGGAATGTTGACTCTACAAATAGCTTCCTGTGAAATGTCCTTGTTTTTTTACAGAAATAAGTGTTCTCAATTAAAAGTCATTCTTTTCCATCAGTTATTACACAGCACTGACTCGCATCATTATCTGTTCCCTTCCCCATAGACTCTTGGAATAGTTAAATCTCCAAAATGCATTTGATCACTGTATGGTATTCATAACTTAGGGACAGGTGAGGGAAAGAACAAATTCTTGGAGATCTTTTCTAAGAACAGAAGTTAGTGAAAATTGTTTGGCAACAACCAAGCAATAGGCCTGCACCTTTTATTCTAAACAATGTTCTTTATAGCATATCTTGAGTCATCAGCACAAAGGGATAGATAATAATGGGGTGTCAGGGATCCTTTTCAAACCTGCTGAATAAACAAGTTTAGCTTTCTGCAAAAAGTCTCAGCTTGGAGTCCCCTGACTCTGATTGTTTCTAAGAGAATAACAAAAGAAGGACAGAGCACACACAGAACTGGCACAAAGACCTGGCAGAGCCTTAAGCAGATGGAAGAGAGCACACGTGCTGCAGGTCTGGACACAGCTCCCACTCGGACAGGGATATGGGAACAGCCACACGCAGCTGCCTGCCACTGGCCAACTTGGCCTTGCTTGGGTTGCCTTTGTCAAGCTCCTGTATCTGCCGTGGAGCTGACAGAGACTTGCACAGACCATGCAATGCTGCAAATGGGAGCAAAGGGCCTGGTGACTAACCCCAAACAGCTGCCATTCCTAACACAACTCCCTCCTGCTTCCAGCGTGCTCCAGCTCCCGCTGTCCGGATGGGTGGGGATGGCCGTGCTGCTGTCGGACAGCCAGAACTATAAATAGCCATGCTCTTGCTGTCTGGCCACACACTCAAGTCTCAGCCACTCAATATTTTGAAATTTAAACCAAAACCTCCAGAAAGATGCATGGGGATCAATGCAGTTGTGTGCAATTCAGGGGTGAGGGTTTTTTTTTTGCATTTTCGTTTGAATTTTGATTTCCCAGGCTGTTACAGCTATTGCTAAATCAGCACAAGAGAGGTTCAACATAATTATTTGCCATCTCTCAGGTTGTCTAATCCCCCCTGAGTGAGGGGGCAAGCCTGTTGTGCAGCCCTAGGAAGATAGGGAAGTGAGAGCCTTCTGGCAGCAGATCAAAGAGTTACCCTGCTAGCTTGAAATGCGTGGAAGTCAGAAGCATCCAGAGCTTTCATTAAGGCAGTGAAGCTTTTTCCTGTTCCGCCTCTTAGCTGGCCATTGAGTTAACTCTGCCGATTACCTGAGGGAGGCACAAGTCAGGAGGCAGGGAGAAAAAGAAACCTGTCTTTCCATCCATCAGAGAAAAAACCTCCAGTCAGCGATGGTTTCCCAAACCAGCCATTAACTGGTACAAAATTTGTACAACTCTGCATTTAGTTGGCTACGGCTACAAAAGCAAGTGGCAGCATTTTGTGTTTCTGTTTTTGAAGTGTGCAGTGGGTGCAGATGCCCAGGGGCTGACACAGGCCAGGCTGCCAGGTGGCCTCTGTGAGGAGGAGCTGGGATTGCCCTATGCCAGACATGGATGGCTCCAGACAACCCAGCGCAGGGCACAGCTGAGCCCCACAGCTCAGCTTTTCCCACAGGAAAAGCCTGGGTAAGGAAAGGCAGAGCACAGCTCAGAGCCAGGGGTGAGGGAAAAAATGTGACAAGCAGGAGAGGCAACACACACCAGTGAAGAAGGAGATGTTCCATGGTGCCCAAGCAGAGACTCTCTGCCGGTTGTAGAAAGTCCTCATGGGTACAGGGGAAACCTGTGAAAAGGAGGAAGTTTCAGGAAAATCCCTGTGCTGACTGTACCCCCCCTGCAAGCTGCTCAGAGCTGAAGGCAGAGAATCTGGGAGCCAAGGAATGATGCTGAGCCTAGGAAGAAGAGGCAGCATAGAGAGACCCTATTTTTGCTTTTGTCTTTGTTTCTCAACCTTTAACTCCATTTTTCATTTTCATTATACATTTAATTTATTTTCGCAATCCAAGGCTATTTTTCCTCTGACAGTACCTGGTAAGACACCTTGCTGTCTTTCTCCTCCTATGTTCTCCCTGTCCTGCTCATGATGGGGAGAAGTTTTGAGCATTGGGCTGCTAGCCAAGGCTCATCCAATGCCATACAGATGTTATGGCCACATTGCTCTGCACAAAAAGGCTTCACAGAGCTTACACAGGCTTTTCAAATTCGATTTGGGTAAAAAAGCAGAATAAAGGAACTCTTCAGGAATGTCTTTGAAAAACTTATAGAAAAGTCTAGATGAAAAATATGTTGCAATGTTGGGATTCCCTGCAGACGGGGAAAAAGTCAGCCATCTCCATCACTAACACACGCTAAGCTGTGCAGGTTTAGGCTCAGAACCTCTCTTATTCATGCGTACATGGGCATGCTACATGCAAGAGAAACATTCTGCATTCAAGGCAGAACTCTCAACAATAGTAGCAATTTTCAATACACTTCGTGTGTGTATGAATGACTTCTTAAGGTAAAGTGAGAACTCCTGTTTTATAACAAAGAATCTCATTGCAGAGATGGTATTATAAAAAGAAATTAATGAATTCAGATCCATAAATTCTGCACCAGAGGAAAAGGGAGATCAGAACTGTGCAAACTGGGCATGACACAATCCATGGTAATTTATGATAATTTATAAGACCATATGTCAAGTCATACTTAGAAATGAAGGTACCACAGTCCCTAGAATGAAAAAGCCACTCCACAGCAGTTTGATTGCTTGATAGTGATAGATGAGAGCTGGAAAATATGGCCTCCACAATTCACATATCATACTGCAGATTGATGCATGCACATACTGCACTTTGGAAAACATCCACAGTACTTTTGCCTCATGATAAAATAATCTAGGAGCCCTTTGCCTTGCTGTATATCAAGATAAGCTGTGACAAGCAAAGCTAACATCAAACAAACAAACAGCTTATTTCTATATAGTAGCAAATCTCCATGAATCAAATCCCCCAAGATATTGAAAATTCATATAGGTTTTCTTTGAGCCATGTGCAACTGTCCCACGCCTTTTTTTTTTCCTTTAAATGCACAGCTGTCTAATTGAGCATTAACAATCTAATAAGGTACACAACAGGACCTGAAATGCAACTTTTCTTTCAGGCCCAGCAGTGCACAGGTTCTGTATCGCTCCCAGCTTTTCAATTAGATCATAATTATAACATGCCTCATTTAGAGCTACAGGAACCCTGACCTTGTCAACAGTACTGGACCATAACGTGTCTGTCTTAATTAGATCTGATTAGTTCTGGGCCCAGATTTCATTGTGAGTCTCAGCTCCGTTAAAAACCGCTCATCTGTTTGGCAGCTGTGGGTGCTGCTGAGCCTTTTCCATCACCCTGCACGGGTGTACTTGGCTCTTCCCAGCTCTCCTGAGACAGCAGGACACTTTTGCTGGGCCCTCAGAATAAGGCAAATTATGGAAAGTAAAGGAAAAAGAGGTAAAAGAGAAGTTTTAACTGCTTTATGGACAATTTCATACCTTATCGCGCAGGGCAATTACTGCGTAAAAGGGTTTAAAATCTGTAGCAGCAAGTCATATACTAGGGAAAAAGGGAAGGATTCTAATAAAAAGTAATCACAGATATGCTGAGATTGAAGACAAATGACAATAAATGATCACGTACATCATCTATGAGTGACAGAAAAGTGCACAACTAAGTGGTTTGGCATTTTGGTGTTGTTTGGGGAGCTGTTGGTTTGTGGTTTTTTCCTGGTTTTTTTGCTTGTTTTTAACATCAAAGGTAATAAAAATTACCAGCATTAAAATTCTGGGGGGTATTTCCCTACTGCAGTATTTTGAGCATATTTTAATAATATTAGAATTTATAAACCCTTTTGCTTTCTATAATGATTTAATCTAATCTTGAATTTTTACAACACACAATTAATACAAAGAAAAGAAATCACATCCTTTTTAATACCTTTTCCCTCTTCTAAATTGTAATGATTGATTTTTCTTCTGGATCACATTTTTGGGGTGGTATGGAAAGACCAGTATGATTTTTCATCTTATTGAGATAACAATTATAACAAGCATTTCCTCGGAATTAGTTAGGACTCTGTACCAAAAGCCCTCTTTCCACAATTAACTTTCATAACCATGTGCGCTAATGAAAAATTAGCAAATTACAAAAACTCAGTTTACAAAAAACCCTGCTACAATCTTGTGCTGTTAAAATTTATTCTATAGCCAACCACTTTGACTGCAAATCCCCCTTTCTTAAATCCCACAGTGATTCTCGTGTACTGGCTGTAATTGCAGTGGAAAGCTGAAAAGTCCTCAGCATTATAAATACAGACTTCAAAGCTGTCACTGTGTACAATACGCCTACAAATGCATTGGCGAGGAAAGGCATTTCCAAGAGCTTCTACTATTGTCAAGAACACAGACTTTTATTTAAATAAAGAGACAGCTCAGGCCCCTCACAGAAGGCTTGTCTGTACAACAGAGAAGCAGCATCATTTTCAGACAAGAGCTATAGTTTTTAAACCTCACTCTCTGCACAACTCATTTTCTTAGGACATGAAGAAATAAGTCCCATGTGCTCATGGATTGTTTTACATGTACTCTGTATCACAGCAAGAGTAATTTGCATTTATCCAAATATACCTAATTTAGTATGAATTTCCAAGGTTTGTTAAAGTTAGGAGTATCTGAATAACTTCACTTGTGAAAGCATAGTATCAGAAAACTTACTGGTCTAATTAAAGTGTAAGAATGAATAAAAGTTGTAGTGAGACATTTTTCAGAAGTCAGAGCTAATCAATACCTAAGTCAGCATAAGAGACTAGATCAGAGTAAGACCAATTTGTTTTAAAAAACCCACAAATACTAGTACACGTTTCATTATCAAGGCTACACGTGTCTGAATTTAAAAGTCTATATTTTCTTAATTCTGTTTTCTTCATAATGCTACTCATTCTGTTGGTGGGGTTTTTTTGTCCTCTATACATCACAATAGGTGCTGCAGGAGGTACAAAAAGCCTAAATTAGAAAGCTTACACAGCTTCCAGAAGCCCATCTTGTTTTGAATATGAAAATATTGAACAGGAGGTAAGGAAGAGAAATATTTAACTACCACTGTAGCATCTGTGTAAAAAGAATTAAAATAAAGCACGTGAACTACAGGGGTTGTAGACATGTTAAACAGTAATTACAGTTTTTCTTCGGACCCAAGTGAGTTGCAAGTGCTAATTTAGGAAAAATTTTAATCTCATTTGCTTTAAAGGTGTCATCATTAAATTCTATACAAATTATTTTACAAGTAATTACGCTAACACAGTATTTATTAGGTATTAAAAACACAGAATGCTAAGGCAATCTTTGCATGTTTATCCCAGTGAATAAATATGAATCATTGTACATCTGTGCAGAGGTCTGCCTGCTCTCTATTAAGAGTGTCATAACGTTTGCAGAAACAGAACATTTACCAGATTCCATGCATGGAACGTACTATAAATTCACAAATCTATTTTGAATAACGAGATCACCAATTTTGCAAAACATTGCTGTAAACAGTAAAAGTTAAATAACTCACTATTTTAAAATACTGTGACATCACTACAGGAAGTTTCATAAAAGTAGAAAGACTTTTCCGAAATTTTATGCAATACTTATTGCCATTTATCATAGAAAAAAAAAATGTATGGAAAGACCCATGTGTTTTGTTTAATAACCTTTAAATAATAGCGATCATTATAAATCACTGAGAATTATTTTCTTGAATTAATATTGACTAACAAAATACAGTACAAGTTTATACTCAAGTAATAAAAGCCAGAACTCATGCTGTATTTTGTTAGTTTATTTATCCCTGCTTCTCTTGGTTCTGCTGAAACTTCAGCAGTGTTGTTTTCCATGCATTCTTAATTTCAGCTGACAGTGCCGTGCTCAAGAACTTAATGCTCTAAACAGTAGTTCACAATCACAGAATGGAAGGGACCTCTCAAGAGGATCTGGTCCAACCTCTCTGTAGGTTCACCTTCAGCTGCTTGAACAGCAGTTTCCAGATGGGTTTTGAATCTCTCCAGAGGAGACTAAAACATCTCTGGGCAGCCTTAGTGATCTGTCACCCACAAACAAAAAAACCCCAAAAAAACCCACCACCACCAAAAAAATTCTTTCTACTCAGAGGGAACCCCCTGTGTTTCAGTTTGTGCCAGTTGCCCCTTGTCTCATCCCTTCCTCCTGACACCCACCTTTCAGAAACAGGCACACCTTGATGAGATCCAGGCTAAACAGCTCCAGCTCCCTCAGTCTCTCCTCATAGTCTCTCATCAAGGGAGATGGTCCTGTTGCCTAACCACCTTCCACCTAACCCCCTCCAGTAATTCCTTGTGTTTCTTGTCCTGAGGAGCCCAGAACTGGACACAGCACTCCAGGTGAGGCCTCACCAGGGCTGAGTAGAGGCGCAGAATCACCTCCCTTGACCTGCTGGCACTGCTCTTCCTAACACATCTCATGATATCTTGGCCTTCTTGACCACAAGGACACCCTGCTGGCTCAGAGACATCTTGGTGTCCACCAGAACCACCAATTCCTTCTCCACAGAGCTGTTTTCTAGCCGGTCATTCCCCAGTCTCTGCTGGTACCTGAGGTTATTCTTCCCAAGGTGCAGGACCCTGCATTTGCCTTTGTTGAATTCCATGAAGTTCCTCTCTGTCTATGGCCCAGCCTATCCAGATGTTCCTCAATGGCAGCACAGCCTTCTGGTGGATCAGCCACTCCTCCCAGTTCTGTATCATTAGCAAACCTGGTGCAGGTACTCTCTGCCTCTTCATCCAGGTCTGTCTCCTCATTCCAGGTCACTGAGGAATAAGCAGAAGCAGACTGGACCCAGGAATGACCCCTGAGGAACACCACCAGCCCCAGCTGGACTCCGTGCTGCTGATCAAGCCTCTGAGCTGATAAAGAACAAGTCTGCCAGGGGTAAGAGCATGGGATTTTTTTCAGTAAAAACTTTTAGCACTATCTTTGAAGGCAGCACACTGGACACATGCAAGTTAAATCCAAAGTAAAGAAAGTGAATTTGGAAGTGTGAATGTCTTATGTCTAGAAGAGCAGGTGAGACTTATCGAGAATATGATCCATCTGTGGTGCTGTGTGGCTTCCTGGGGTGAACATTAAGCCACTCCATCACCTATTCCTACACTACCTCATCTGCAGGTTTGGCACTGACTGAAGGAGGGTGGATGTCAGAAACTAGAATACCAGCAAAGAATAATTTAGTCCTGCAGACTCTTTTTGTCCTGCCATCCCTTTTGACAGTGTAATGAACATCCCATTTGGATAAAAGTTTCACTTGATGGAGAAAAATAATAATTATAAAAAGTGTTATGTTTGTCCCCTAGTGATACAAATATTTGTCATGGCAAGTAGGCAGGGATGTGGGGGAAGAAATGCAGGGACCAAATATATGAAATTTTTTTCTTTTTGTTCTCTTAAAGGTAAGTCAAGACCACAGTGTTTAAGTCAATAAGCTATTAAAATTGCCTATGAACTACTGAAGCAAGAAAACATCTTGATGATAAAATAAATTAGAACAGTACTGTCAATTTCTCTCCACTGTTAGCTTAAAATATTCCAAGAATTACCATTAGGAAATGCCAAACCTCTTTCCCTTATTACTGTTGTCATCATCTCTTCCATTCCCCCAGCATTCCCTCTCCCTTTCTTCCCTGCCTACATAAAAACACAAATGCAAAACTAAAGAATCCATTCACATCTAAGAGCACAAAAACCATACTGGGTAAATCTAAATATACTTGTAAATGAAAAAAAAAACCTACAGTGGAGAAGAGGAGTGGCACATGGGGGTTTTCATTTCTTTTCTTTGTGGGTTTTTTGTTTAGTTGTTGTTGGTTTGGGGTATTTTTTTAAACACAAAGGTGGTCACAGAAATGCGTTTTAATCCATAACACCGTGCATAGAATAAATTCAGATGTGTTTTAAATGTTAAGAATTTGTTAGATTTATGTATTGCCACTCTCAATGTTATCCCCCCCAAAATGGGTGCCAGGCTTCATCTATGTAAATATAGAGCAAAAATAAACCTGATCCATCATAAGGGAAATTAAATTGTCCTTAAAATATAAGGACTTCTGGAAATGATGAGGAAGAGAGAGTTCTGACAGTCAGATAGATTAATAGTGTGATAATAAATTAAACATAAACCTCCAATCCCAGCTGCCTGTGATCTAATGGTCACTCAGGGACATTGCAGAGCTTTAACATCTGGTGCAAAGAGGGCAAAATTACCACTACACTGGCCTTTCACCTTCTAAAGACACTGGGATTGCATATGGCACAGTTGCATGTGTGCCAGATGCTCATTTAAAACGTGCAACAAACCTTTCCTAGCAAACCCAAACAGTTTAAGTGACTTTAGTACCAGGTAAATCACAATGATTTTTAAAGAAAACAAAACCAGAATACTACTTTTCCCATATAATATTTCCTACTTGGGAGATCCACACTTAGATAAGAGAGGTATTTGTTTTCCTCTAGGTCAAATGAGAGGGCTGGTCATTAAATCCTGGGAAAAAGCTTTGGAAAGCATTGTATAAAAGTCAGGTCTCCTTAGCACATTTTCAGTATATCCCTTTCAAATGAAAATGGCTATGCTTGAAAGCACAAAGTTGCAATTTATAAAACTAATGCCACAGCATACAAAAATAATGACGTCCAAAGCAATAAAAATGTAAATCCAAATATAATGGGAGATTAAATACATAGGGAAATTAACATTAAAGCAACAATTTTATCTTGCATACAATATATTATGTTCCACTCTTTCTTAACATTTGGGAAAAGAAATGTGTCTAAAAGATTGACTGACAATGCAATGTAATATATTATTGTGCTCAGTAGTTCTGCAGCATTTAATCCTTATATAATGGCTTATTTCTCTTCACCACCCAAATTATAACTTGTATCAACATGACACTACTATATCAGACTGGAAGTGCTTGCTTGGAATAAGTCTGATCTTGAACAATAAGCATGGGAGTATTACAGGCTTTTGTCTTTTTCCTTCTTTTCTTAAAACTGTGTGGTTTTTAAATATTTTATTATTCAAGCTCTCCTTTATTATTTAGTCAAAAACTAACTGCCTTTCTAACTATTAATACTAATAACCAACTGATTTTACTCAGGAAGTAGAAATTAGCTGGACAAAAAAGCAAATTTTAGTGATGCCTTCCCAAGCTGAACAAACAGAACCCACCCCTACAAGCCCATGAACATTTTGTACTACATGGCAATAGGACTTCATTTCAAACACGCCTCTGGATGGGCATGACTTCTGTGAGAACTTCATGCACAATTGACTTTGTGGAAAAAGTAGTTTAAGGCTATGTAAATCTTTCCAGATATCGCATAAAAGCTCCATTTGTTTTCTCATTATGAGCTTTCTTCTCGTCATTTATTGCAGTATTTGTACAGCACCTTACATAATGAAAATACATTGGGCCTAGGTAACCATTTGTAATACCACCTTATAAAAAGAAATCCAAACATTCCTGTTGGTGAAGAACTGCAGACAATCATGGGAATATTTGCTTCCATGCCACAGCAGGTGTTAAGACAGGCATTTTGTTAATCATGTCAAATATCAAGTTTCTAAACTTGCAAGATTGTGAAATCACCAGAACTCAGTTGACTCCTCCAAAAGAAGAGATGGATAACCCCATTTTTTACTCTTCCTCCTTTTAGGGGGATGATGAGAAGAAGGGAGATGTGTTTTGTGGGGGACAAAAAAGGCCGTACAAAACTGTAATTGTTGAATTAGGAACCTTTTAGGAGACAGTACCCTACATTTTTATCAGTCTT
>VWZT01009447.1:0-122195 GCA_013397055.1 Pachycephala philippinensis | reverse complement strand
TTTTTTTTTTTTTGCTTACTTGATGTGCAAATCATAACTAGGAAGCCTTAAAAAAATAAAGACATACTTCAAAACCATCTTCCCCCAAAGCCCTAACGCAGCACAGTACACATGAAAAGTGAGCCCATTAGACTCAGCAACTGATCCAAAACCAATTTTGTTACAGATGTAGTTAATCTCTAATTCAGAACATTATCTAGTATAGTTCAATACAGTACTTTTCTGCATCACCATCAAAAATTAATGCAGTCATACAACTACCCCATACTGTTTAATTAACTAGGTGTTTTTCACTGTGGGCCACCATTTCCTCAGAATCAAAGATGGAGTCTTCAGTATTGACAAGACAGAGGTGATCATCGATCAAATTGTGATTTTACAATTATCATGCATTACCCTCTGAGATCTTGCAGCACTGTCTAAAGTATGTTTTGCATTTAGTTTTTTTAAATCTGTATGTTCAAAAAAAAGTGTCATACAATTGAAGGTAAGAATTTGGATAATGTATTTGTCAAACTGGAAGACCCTTAAACTGACTCCCGAGTTTATTCCCCATTATTTGAGATCACTCAGTTAGAATCCCACTGTACTAGTTGGGTTTTCTAGGCAAGAACATATCCTGACCTGAACTGCAAAAGAAAAGAAATTTGAATTGAAAATAGGAAGGGAAGTGGCTATCACAGCAATCAAAACCAAACAAGTTTTTACCATCTCTTCTTGGGTTTTATTTTATTCTTGTTTTATGGTTTCTTGTGGAATCGTATTACTAACGGAATGCTTTGCATATGAGCTAAACGCATGAGAAAACATCTGGATGTAACATTCCACCTAATAGGATTTGCAGAAATGGGCTGTTGGGATGAATCTCCCTCACAGTGAGACTCTCTCCATTTTACTTTAATATTGGGCACCTTTATAAAAATGCCTGGGCAAACAGCATCCACATGAGTTGAAGGATGTACAAGAAGGTAGCAAGTTTTCTCCTTCCATACATCTGTGTTATATTAGAAATAAATAGATCTACACCACATTATGCATAGTGTAATGCACCTCAACAGAGATGACAAATGTTAGTGATGTTCTAATTTCAAGCACTTTTGCTTAGCCCTTTGACTTCCATGTGACTCACTAACTCTGCAGAACACCAAAAAAAATGGGATGCTTCTAGACTACATACCCTGAACAACAAAATCCTTCAAAACAGGGAATCAAGACAGCAAAATGTATTGATATATTGTCTTAAGATATTCCAAAAAGTTTTAAGAAAAGAAGGAAAAAGAAAACCATAAAAAGACAAAAGCCTGTAATATTCCCATGCTTTTTGATGAAGGTCAGACTTATTCAAAGATGTCCAATTAGTCACACTTTCTCAGACTGCTGCAAACATTTGGTCAATTTTTAGGCCATTATGGTTGTTCTAGAAGAAAACAATGACAACTTTATGATTTTCTAAAAATTAGCTACCCTTTGTATAACTAAGCGTTCAGATACACAATGTGTTTCCAAAAACTACTACCATATAATAATTTATAGTCCCTTTAAAATATTTTTTCAATAAAAATACTAGAAACAATATAATGTTTTAGTAGGTTAATAACACTCATCTGTTTGGGTTTTTTGGAGTTTTTTATTATTATTATTATTATTGAGTTTACTTTAACCTCCATACATAGACGTTACCATGATGAAAACGCAGATATTTCAGATTTCAGAACAGTAAATCGGGAAGCACAAATGCTAGAACAGAAAAAACAGAAATAATGTCCTTTGGGCTTGACAGCAGCTTCCTCCCTTTACAGACCTCAAAGGCACTGGATTTTGATGCTCCTGTTGGAACATAACCAAGTGACTAACCAGCAACTTTCCAGCCATAGTCTGAAAAGCATTGAGGGATCAGGAATCACAAGGAAACCAAACACAAACCCATCTACAGAGCATTATAAAATCATGTCTATCACTCATCTGAATACAGAAGGATAACACTGAAATATGAGGACATATAGATAGTCTAGTTCACATATTGTATCCTTAACCTCTCCATATCCCATATTTAGCTGCAATATGATTTTCAAAGCCATCACTTCAACCTTTCATTTTTATTGCTGCTTATCTTGCCATTGGGCATCCAAATCTTTACTACAGTCAACATGGCATACCTGAACAGAGACAGGCAGCTTTTGTCAAAGCTTGGGGAAAAAAAGGAAACAAAGAAGAAAGAAAAGGTGCTGTGCTAGCTGAGATGCATGTAAGAACCTGGATGAGAATTTTAGCTATGTGTGAGAAGAGCAATCACTACACTTAGGTACAAAGAGGTGATCACAAAAAAGAACTACCATGGCTTCACGAGCTATTGTTTGTGAGCTCAGCAGTAATTCCTGAGCACACACAAACTCCCAGCCTGCTCCAAGTACAAAGGCTGCTGTTCTCACCACGGGACGTGCAGCAGCAGGCCTGCACTCAGCCTGACACAAGGCTCACTGCTGACCTCTCAGCTAGGAATGATCTGTGACTGACATGAAAACATCGTGTTAGAGCTTGTGCATTCCGGAGGGCACACTTAAGTACATCCCCTTGATCTTTGAGGTACCTAACTGATTTCTGCAAGGAAAAAACCAAAACAAAATCACATTAGAGGTGTCTCAATGCTGCCATTTGCCACATGCAGGTCAATTTGCCCTCAACACAGAGTACCAATACATTCTTCTTTGAATTGGCCCCCTCAAGAGAGAGAAAACAAGAACTTTCAGCTGTATGAATACTAAAATCACAAGGAAGAAGAGAGCTGTTGAAAACAAGGTATTTTACTTTGAGTGCTCCTGACTTCTTTTTAATCACTGGAAATTTAAATATTTCAAAATTAAAACTATTTCATGTGGGAAAGCCAGTCTATTTATTGCTTTTATTTCAGTAAACAAAAAAAGTGATACTCTATCTTTTCATTGTTACTTGCCCTCTGATTAACTGCTGGGAGCTCAGTTGCAAACACTGTACATGAATTTGGCAACTTCTGGCACAGATGAAGTAATTTCTTTGAAGAAATGAAGGAGCATTGATAAAATTCACTTATACATTCCACTTGCATACAGTAATGCCATCAATAATACATGTCTAGAGACTTCTGGGTTCTATTTTATGCAGTATGAATAACCTCTTCTTGTACATTTATTGTAATCAGGATATTTTAGAACAGAAACTTTTCACAGCTCCTTTATCAATGACAAAATTTTTTTTTTTTTTTTTTTTTGTGGGGGGGGTGGTGGGAAATGTCAATACTGGACAAAGCAATCATTTTAAAGTGAAACAAAATATAAGGTTTTCGTTAGTAAAAAAGGCTATCAAAGCTTTGTCAGGTAGGAGCAACATCAGTCTAGGCTGTATGAAAAACCACAGAGGGAGACAGAGGGGCCTGGGATCCCAGCAGGGATCCAGAGCAGCCCAGCATCTGGAGAGAAGCCCTGGGGTGCAGGTGTTCCAGAAGCAGGCAGCAATCCTGGATGCCCATCAGGTCCAAGTATCCAGACAAATCAACTAAAAAAAGTTTGGTGAACATGACAAAGAGCAAAGCTGTGCAAGATGGCTGGATCTTGTATTACAGTGTATTATCCATTAATTTTTTTTTTTCTCCTTTCCATTTGACCTTTTTGTAGTTCTTCTCAAAAGCCTTCAGCTTTTGCTGGTACAGATTGTTCCCAGGGCCCCGCCAATCCCTGCTCACCCCAAAAATACAGCATCATGAAAACTTGACTTAGACTTAGTCTTCAAAGAGAAAGTAAATGGCATTAACAACAACCATGTGGCCTTCTCAGAGGTGCAGCTACTTGGAGGTCTGTGCCTTCCAGCCCTGCAGCAGCTCTTGAGCAGCACAGACCTGTTCTGGTCAGTCCTTTGGTAGAGGCTGAGCTCCGTTCGAGCAACAGCTCCCAGAAATGTCCCTGTCTTTCACTGCAGAACTGACAGGGTGGGGATCTTTCCCCTCCTTGACACACAGAGAAGGGAAATACCACCATACATCAGGAATTAATACATGCATTTGAAATGGAAAGCTGTTCACCACACTGGCTGTTGGGATTGTCACTCTCTTGGCGTAAACAGAAAACAAGTTAAGCTGGATCCAAGGCTTGGCCTTTGTGGTTTTGCACACCTTACAACCACCACACCTCTTCATTTGAGTTTCTAACTTCATACAGCTCATTAGCACTAATATTTATTTGAAATGTTTTATTGAAAGCGGCTTTTTGTAAATGTGTTTACAGTCAAGTTTGTTTTCAATGCATGATATTAACCCTACTGTTGATCATTCACATGTCAGTCACAAAATTTGTCCTAAGCCCCTTAACTCCTGGACAACTGTCTAAAGTTTGAGGTGAACAGAGTATCTGAAAGTTTCAGCATGTTTGTCTGTGGAGAAGAGCATGGAAAAAGTACTCCTAGCGCACAGACCATACAAAGTATTTAAAACATCCATAAATAATGGCTCGAAGTATTTTAATTATCATTTAAGTTTTTAATATTGCTGATTTCCTGGTGCCTCCTTCAATCTTCTGCTTTGTAAAAAAAGTACCATTTCTTCCAGTCTAAACCCTGCTTACTAGCACTGGGACCAACATTTGGCCATTAAGTTCTAAAAGATTAAAAAGACTTTATATGAGTGAATTTCCCTTCAAGAAAGAAAGAACCCTCAATCAATAACAAACCTGGAAGGAGTTGCATAGCAGGCGTGTGTGTTAACCAGAAACAGACATCAGAAGTCTTACAGCTGCTTGTATACATGGGATTACTTTATGATCAGCAGTAATTTTTATTCACAGAGGTTACTTCCCAATAGACAAATGAATTAAAGAAAATTGCCTTCTATTCACTGCTCTTCTTCCACTATTGAATTCAAGAAATTCCATCTTTATCTGCTGAAGTACTTCCAAAACAAAAAAAAACCCGAGCAGTATTAACGTCCAAACCTCAAAAATTTTCCTTTTCCTAATGTCCTGACCCCACATGGAGGCTGATTTAATGTAAACTAAATACGTAAGTAATAACTATAATAAGTCTTCAACCATCAAGTAATCTTAAAAAAAAAATAAAATCAGGAATTAAATAATTTCATTTGATTGTTTTCATGAGAACCTAACATTTGTATCATGGGAAAACGAAACCACAAATGTGCACTCTGGGAAGTATTTCCAAAGTCAGTGATAGCATAACCTAAACAACAGTCCACAATTATTTAGGGCTGTCTTTAAGCCCCAAGAGTGAAGTTATTTAAAAATAATTTTTCCTCAGTGCACCTTCTGGAGCTTTTGCTTAAAAAAAAAAAAAAAAAAAATTGTTCTTATACCTGTTTGTTCTTGCAACATTATACACGTTCTTTACAAATGAATGATTTTCGATACACTTACTGTAGTATTTCTAATGCTGGGTAAGTCTTGTACATTTGAGGGGTTTTATTTATTAAAATCAGTGTTAGTTTTTTGAGTTTTTAAAATATGTGCCAATGAAAAAAAAAGGAAAAAAAATCAATAAAGTTTTATAATGAAGATTTTTTTCAGTCAAAAATATAGTTTTGCCTTCAAACTCTATATCTGATACGAATCAAGTAATAACTCGGCATTTTAGGAGAATTTTTTTGTATGTCTCCTTTAGCACAAATCCAGGGTCAGGTACGTATTGACTAGGTTTTAGCACACCCTTTATCATGGAGTAACACTTTCCTACAGATGTACAAAGTTATTTTATATATATTTTCATGTTCCAATTTCCTATACAGAAAAATAAAACCAGTACCAATGTGCCTAAACAATATAATTTTTCTCAAGTTTAAAGTGTCCTTCATCATCACAGACAGAAGGTGATGACCAGCAGCAGACCAGCAGAGATAAGGATGGAGCGTTTCTGCATTTGGCAAGCAGCAAGAATATTCAGTCTCTAGGTGTTTCATTACTGGTGTCCATAAAATTTGAGGAAAGCATGAAAGGTAGCACAGAAAAAACAGAAGAAAGGTGAGACAAAGGTGCTTACTATGATCACTAATTTTTGCTACTTTTCTACACATCAGAAACTGCACAGGCAAATAAGTACCAGGACCTATAGAAAGGGGGAAAAAAAAATAAAAAGGCATAGGTCTACGGGATATGAGGACTCTCAGTACTGAACTGCTCTAGGTTGTACCAGACACCTCAACTTGCCAGTTCCTCTGCTGGTGGGGAAGTTGAAAGGCTGTGATCTCCTCTGAAGCAACAGATAATTGCTTAAATACATAGAGGGAGAGCTGCATCTTACAGATGTTTCCTCCTGGAATTCTACTACGGCCAACTAACATGCTAACCTGGTGCTCAAAATGGCCAGACACCCAAAACAATGTTCTATTTGGTTTCTCAGAGGGAATCCATTCTTGGAGTGCTCCAAGAGTCTCTTCCAAGCTTTGGCCTCAGTCATAGTCCCAAAGTCCATTTTCCACTCATAAGCCATTTCTTACACAGGGAACATTCCCCCATAGGTTAATAGGATTTCTCTTCTGACCAACTGCACACAAAGGCTGAATGAAATGAAGATTTTTTTTTTGCATAATGCCTAATCTAAAACATACTTTCACATCAAGTCATGAGCTGGGCTCTGTGCTACCTGTACTTTCTTAAGCCAAATTATAAACTACTTTCTGCATCTATATTCCATGTCATTTGGCATCAGCCTGCAGCTAAGAAACTTTCCTGATCCTCCCCTGCAAAGCAAGACATTTTAATGAACTGATATCTCATCATCTCTAAGGGGGAATATCAGAAGCCGTCTTAAGCTCTCTCTTCTTGGCTATAAGCCTGCTTTTTCAGATTGAAAACTTGGCTTCATTAAGTACAGCCCAGCATTGTTTTAACTTCCTGCTTAGTTCCTTTAAGAGATTTCTATGAAAATAAGTTAATAAATGAAGAAACAATTTGCAGCAAAACTTACACAATTAATACAAAAATTTCCCTTTGTGTACAACATCACAGGGGAAGCCCTTACACACATATTGCTTGCAAATAACTTCAAATTGAAAAACTTCCCCCTGCGAGAGCTAATTGTTTATTTGAGCAACTAACTGTACACATGATAGATACACGCAGGAATAGGCTGCTTTATTTAAAATTAGTAGCCATTATACTTAAAATACCATAAATGTGTTTCTAATAGCGCAGAAGTAATTTTAGTTTTAAACTCTTCCCTCATCTAGACTCAGTTATAATAAGCAGTCATCAATATAATGCACTGCAGAACCTATTGTTTTCTACAGTTGTTAGGAGTCCCTTTATTTTTCATAGAGAAAATGAGCTATCATAATGGATACAAACAAGATCTCCTATAAAGGAGCAACGCAAGCATCAGGCATAGAATTGTTCCATCATGTTCCATCTAAATAACATTAAATCCAGAGGTTTATATCAAACACCTCTCAAGTATAAGCTCAGGAAACAATCAGTTAAAAAAGAGAGTCCTGAAGAACTTTGGCAAGGTACAGTAAAAACTGTGTTTCACTCATTGTACATGATGAGAAAAGCCTAATTCACTTGAGATTCGGGCTGAAAAAAAGGTGTTTCTTTTTCTTTTTTGGTGGACATGAATCAGAGCTCCTCGCAAAAGCTTATGAAGATGGTGCTCCTGGGTTCCCTCTGTAATTAGGAGAGAAACAACCCTAATCATGTCCTAGAGAGCTCCTCTCCAGCTGCTTTGAAAGAGATGAATCCTGCCCTTAGTGGCCATTAAGCACGAGCACTTCCTCGAGTGGAATGACCTCCTGAACCTCGAGCAGCCCAGCCTCCTGTTGTGAGCTGCGGGACCTGCACCACGCGGGGCATAAAGAACATACCAAACTCCTAACTCTACTCCAAAAACAAAAGCAAGGCTGAAGTCAGTGATTAAAGCCAAGGGTGATGTATGAGGAGGAGCCGGCACCTCAGGTCTCTGGTCGCAGTTACCACAGTAACATAAATTGTGGCAGTGTCCAATATATACTACAGTAGTCTTGTAAATAATTTTTTTTGTGCTAGGAACAAGAAATTCAGGCACATTAAAGCCTGTTCTGTGATATAATAAATATCTTCCTTATTATACAGTATTTGAATGGAAAGGCAGTAATGTAACATGCAATCCCACATGACGTGATTTACTGTCCTGCCATGCAAAAATCCCCATTACCAGCACCACGTGGAAGACCATCAGAGCTGTTCCTTAAAATCCTTATTTTTTATTTCGTACATCAGCCGTCACCATGGACTGATGGGGATTTCCAAGACAGGTTCCCAAATCCCAGTCTATCTCTGCTGTTGGAGTTATTTTTGTGAGGACTGATGGCAGTACAAGACTGCATTTTGCCCTCTTTTCTACCATGTGTATATAGACTACCTCCATCTGGTACAGAAATTAGAGTATAAATGTTATTAACTGAAGTGCAGCAAGGTGACTGTGAACAAGACTCCAGTGGTTTAAGTATCAAAGTCTGCCACTGCTGAATGTGATCTGACCCTATGATAAAAGAGGCCTTGGTTCCTTCTGGGGTATGGAGTTCAGCAGTTTTTCATATCACAGTTTCTACTCTTTCCCAGAGCACTGATTTTAAACAAAGGAAACATTACATCTGCTATTACGCTTATCACTCTAGTAGCATCCCTTTGATAAGCGCACTGTCCTTGAAAAGAATAACATCAAGTAAAAAGTTGAATATTATAGAATTTATAATATTGTCTGGTTATAACACAACACTTTAAACCATAAAAGTATGGTTTAAAAAATAGGAGTGAATTTCACTTAGGCAAAGATCATAACTGCTTCATTTTCTTTGAAATATCATACAAAGTTCAAGTAGAATTGAATTGAGAGCTATAAGAGAACTCTCAATGGAAACCAGCAAGAGCCAAACAGAAACAACAAAATTACTGTGCATACTCTAGCTTGTACAGATGCCCATAAAAAACAACCTTTTATGGCAGTTGTTACATAAAAGTTGTGCTACTTCAAGATGTCGCAATTGGTTTTGTTGGTGTGCACTCTAGCACTTTGGAAAATACATATCAAGGCAATTTATCTGTATGTTCTCCTATATTCCACTGTTCTAACAAAATATTCAGCATTTTGACAAAAAAACCCAGCAGGAATGAAAAAACCCAAACACCACTGTATATAAATCTATGGAAAAAAATATAACCAGGATATTCTAGAGTGATTGAGACATTCAGGCTCACATGGTAAAAATCCACAGCCATCCAAGCTGGGTGTAATTGAGTTCATCCAAATCAGCTTTGGAAAAAAACTAAAAGTCAAACAGGACTCCAAAAAAGCCTGTTTAAAAGAGAAATGCCTACTGCATACATTATGGTAATCCTTCACACAATGTCTGATCTTCTATTCTCCTATCAGATACAGAGGATAATTATTTATTCAGACAAGGAACAATGCACAATTGCAAAGAAAAGGACAAATATTTAAGTTCTCAGCCCCTTACATATAAACCTGCCTATCAGGTTGTATCCTTGATTTAGAAACAAGATCAACTTGCTTTAGGTTCTGCTCAACCCATGCTAAAATTGCTTGATAATAAGGCAGTAATTTGTTTGCCTGTTCAGCATTTTAAGAGAGATTAATCTGCTAGTGACATTTAATGGAAATTAAATCACAGGCATATTACAGGATAATTGGGAAGCATCAAAGGAATTGCTGAACTATAGTCATGCACATCCCGTTCTTCAAAATTACCAGAGACTTGTCAGAGTTTCTTCGAATTTCTCTGCGAGGAGAATGCAGTAAAATTTAGTGCCTAAAGCTTAAAACAGTAAGTGACTATTCAAACCAAAATACAGAACACAGCTTGCAGTTGGCTGCTCCAGGAAGCAGCAGGAGAACTGCAGAGGGAAGTGGGCAGTGTGTCCAGCCTCCTGCTGGACCGGGGTGGGGAGCACGGCCAGCTCCCAGCAGAGCCACGGCCAGGCACATTCTGCACGGACACCACACTGGTGTTGAACCCTTGGTGTTTTCATTCTGTCTCACCAAGGACATTCCAGTTTTTTCAGTTATTTAAATGGTTAAATGGTCTAGTTTATGTTGTAATAAAACTTGATCTGTTAGTGTTTGAAAGCATTTTGGTCAATCTCAGGGCTGCTAGACTAAAAAAATCTAACACAGGCTTCTGCACAGTTGTTAACTCTTTCACAACAAGAAGTCTGCCTCTGCAAACCAAAAGTCTATGTAATACAGACTACTGATACTTTTATCTCCTTCACATCTTCAGATAAACAGACCCTTCTGAAATTTCAGTTGAAAAA
Organism: Pachycephala philippinensis; assembly: GCA_013397055.1. Taxonomy (NCBI): domain Eukaryota; kingdom Metazoa; phylum Chordata; class Aves; order Passeriformes; genus Pachycephala; species Pachycephala philippinensis. The sequence continues at coordinate 111,912 of VWZT01009447.1, read as the reverse complement.
GACACAAAAGACTGTGTATTTAATTACCCACCTCCTGAAAATTATTTGCAGTCTTCTCAAAACACAGAAACTTGATACAGCCCTCTTTGATACCCTTGATTATTAACAGAGAGCAGTTTTCAATCCTGATTAAATAATGAAACAAATCTGAGACAAGTCTGAGACAAACTTAAAAACATAGTGGATCTCAGGTACATGAAAAAATTTCAACAATTGTTTTGGCCCCACATTCCATTTTCACATCATTTTTTTAATACCTCTATAATAAAAAAATAAATAATTATATAAAAAAAACCCGCACAATTATTTTGAATAGGGCTAGCTGACTTGCAGTCAAGACACAACGATGATAGCCTGAAGGGAGAATGATGGTAAGCTATACACAATAAAGAATGTGGCAAAGTTGTTGATGCAAGTTTGATACTTGGGAGGAGAGAGGTGGGGCAGAAGACAGGACTACTCTTCTGCATGTGTGAGGCCTGAATGAAGGCAGAAACAGCTGCTCTTTGGGTACAGCCTCCTTTGATGGTGGCACCCAAGCAAGCCAGACTTGTGACTTTTAGATTAGATGGATAAAACACAGATGAGTCTGACAGCCCTGTTGGAACAGGTGGATGCAGTTTCTCGTGTTCTCTTGCAAGGTGCATTAGCAGTGATTCTTTGCCTTTATGGCTCAATATCTTTAGTGGTTATCCTGCTGTAAATAACAACTTGTCCTCCAAACCACACATCCAGGCAAAATCTGAACTTCAGTAAGAATAACAAAAAATAAAACTAAGAAAATACCAACAGATATCAATATGTTTAAATATATTGATAAATATATAACAGAATGAGATTTGGAAATTGCCTTCCATTCTTTTGCCTTTTAGCAGCATAACACCAGCTACAAACTGGAGTAAGCACAGCAAGACTTGCTTTGACCTCATCTCCATGCAAGCAGCACACTGGTGGATGGTCATCAGCTTGCACATCATATGCACAAGGAGGGTGGTTACAGGTCAGGAATGCTGTGCCTTGGTAAGATTGTGTGGGAAAATGCATATGGCACCTGCTGACACCCTACAGGCACTTTCCAATACCTTACTCCTTCAAGAACGATACATAAACACGTTACATTCCTCGTTCTGAGATTTACAACTTACGGCTGGGCGGATTGCTGTGCCCACATGGTGCCTCACTGAAGCCAGCGTGGCTCCGTGCAGGTGCAGCTGTCCATATGCACGTAGTAAACTGCAGGCTCAGAGCTCATACTCACTCTTACAAAACAGAAATAAAATCAAAAACACAGAAAGAAGAGAAAGAAACTGTTTTACACTTTCTCTGCACTCTAAATAAATGAATTTTTTGGAAAGAAGTAACAGAACTGATGCTGGTTCAATTTCTCTTTCTCTCTGGATAGATGCCTGAGGAAATGTCTCCCCAGAGTAGCTCGAAAAAGGCAGCAGCACATATTTTTGCTTGCAAACCAAGGATATTGGAGTAATGGTAATCTAGTCAGAGTAAACTATAAAGAAGTATGATTCACTACTGCTGAATCTATTTTGACTTCTTTATGTATACATGGATCCTTGCAAAGAAAAGATTTTGGCTGCAATACGCCTCGCTTTGTCAGGTCCTCCAAGCTTGGCTCGGGGAATGCGTGGGAGTGGCATAAAGCAGACAGCTGTTCCTATAATCTTCCCTAACCTCCTGTTTTGTAACTGCTAGGTCATATTATACAGAAAGCACATTGTAAGTATTACCTTTCAAAGCAACTCTGGCTATACAGTTGTTGCTATAAGGATACTCTATGCTGGCATACGGCACACAAAGCAGAGCTTCCTGCAGTCTGAAGAAGAAAGAAAATGGGTCAGAACCTCTGTCTCCTCTCACACTTTTAGAAAACGCAAGTCCCATTTTAGCCACCTGAATTCTCAGTTCTGAGGCTGGAAGTCACAGACTGCAGACTCATTAAAATAAAGCGTTTCAGTATGCTGTTCACTTTGAATGATGCCAGTTCATCACCTCAGCATTGATTCAGAAGCCCCTTCCCAGGAGCCAGCAAAGACTCGCAGAACTTATTTCATCAGTTTTCGCATTTAATTACTTAGTCTCATTTGCTGCTTTGGTGTTTTAGAAACCTCAGGAGACAGCAAAGCTTAGTGTCATGACAGAAGCCATTTTCAAAGCAAGATTATCTCTCCCCCTTTTCTTCCAACTGCATATAATTTCCAGTTTTTTAAAGAAGGGAAAAAAAGAAAAAAAGAAAAGAAACCAACAAAAAGCAACCTAGCCAGCAGCCAGGCACATGTCACCCTGATATTAGAGATGCAGCATCATTGTTCTCATACACCCCCTCAGCATTCTTATGTGGATTTCCAATAGAGGCAGATTTTCAAAACAGTTTTCCTCAACTAGCATCTATATTGTAACAGAGATAGCAAGGCTCTTACATTCATAGATGGCAAAGTTAAGCAGCAACCTTTGCAGCCACTTCCACATTTCATCTTTGTCCCAATCACATTTGAAGTTAACATATAGGGAGATTTATTCTTTTCCCACTCCAAAATATGCATGCCAGATAAGGCAGAGAATGCCAGGGCAGACCATGACTCCACTCTGTCACGGTTCCATAACACAAGGGCAGCTCAAAAAAAACCATATACAACTCTCCTGCCACTTTATGTATTAAACATATATTGCACAAAGTAATTAGATTTAGGAGTTTTTGCTTCACTGGGTTTTTAATAGCCAGAATAACACTTGTGGATTAGAAGACAGTTCAGCCAGGCTTAGCTGCAGCAGTAGGGCAGAGCACAGACCACAGACCTGCGTGCGGCCTCCACCAGCATTCCTTTCTCCTTGCCTGAAGAGTAATCCGTCATGAGAGCTTGTTTGATTTCCATAATAGAAAACAGTTCGAGAATATGGCAAAATATTTTCCAGTCCCTCGGTTGAAACTTAGTATTTTCTGGTCTAAAAAAAAGTTGTCGAAGCGCTTTGTGAGAAAGTCTGTTAAGCCCATTGTTTGGGGACTACTTTTAAGCCCCTGTTCTTCAATTTCCTGAGTCGTGCCTTAAGCGGCAGGTTGTAATCACTTCCATACTTCACAATATTTTAAATATGCCTATTTCAATCTACAGTCATAAAAAAAAGGGACAAAAACAGCGAAGTACAGCAAGTTTGATTTTCTAACCATTAGCCATTTTATAAACAATATGGAAAGGGTATGACCTGCAACAGCTTTCTTTTTTCCCCAATTCCTTTTTAATAATGTTTTATATAAAAAAAATACAGAACACTTGAAAGAGTCAGCATTTAAGATGTCTTTTCTGTTAGATATTCATTGAACAAGAAGACTGGTAAAAGTAATATTTTCTTATTTTTTACCCTCCCAATAACTTCTTTTTCTCCAAGTGAAGAAAAAGGCTTGCTGCTATTTTGTCTCCCCTTCTGGAATTAGTCCTTTTATGAGCTAAAGATGCAGAAGAGTATCAAATCATCCACTAAAGCTCAGTGCTCAAGAGGAAGAGAAAACAAAAGCTTTACTGTGTCTATGATTCTTCCTCCCTTCGAGAACAAAAGCATCTGAAGGAATTTTTTGTTTTTTATTAAATGATCCAAAAAAGCCAACCATAAGTTTTATCTATTGGTGTCTTCTACAGGAAAAAAGCTAATCCAGATTTATACAAAAATGTATAAGACATCAGCAAAAACAATTGCAACATTCTTAAGAAAGTGGAGTAATTTGAACATACATACAAGCAAACCTAAGTGTCCTCCTGTACATGTTCATCTTTGATAATTTGGACTCGATTATCAAAATCTTTAGGTAAGTATAATAACACTTAAAACAATTCCGGTTAAGAGCTTTTGGACTGAATTTTGAACACAGTTTACAGCACAAAATGAAAGATCTTAAACATATTCTGAAGTAGTGCAAGTGCAAAAGTGGTTGCATTTTATAGTGACCCAGTTAAAACTTCTTTCTCCATGAAAACCTGCATAAATAGGGTGTACTATGCTTCCAATATTCAGAGAAACAGGCTTCAAGCATATCACTCATCTGCTATATTGGTCTGCCATCTGTAGGCCACTGAGAAAATTCTTTCCTCCTGGCATTTCAGATCGCTTTGTTCGTTGATCTGCATTTTTGAGCAGATAATAATTAGAAGCATTACCATCAGTAGCATCCTGTACACATCATAAAGAGCTGATTTGTAAATGATTCCAGATAGGTGATCATCACTTGGCACTTAACACTCCCCACCCAAGAAACCCCAAGGATGCTCAGTTATTCTGTTAGCCTCAGCTCTAAGGGCATCCCAGGATTATTAAGGTGTAAGCTAGAGCCTCAGGAATGTCCATTTATATCTTCTCAGCCCCATGTCTTTAGGCACCTTATCCTCACTATGCTGAATTATACTTTTATTATACATATATATACAAAAACACATTCTTGCATTCCACATGATTTCCCTGCAGGTTTCTTCCGAGTGTCACACAGAATGTTTTTGAGAGATGCCACATGAATAAAAGAAAAATCTGACAGCCTTATGATGCAAAATACTCTCTCTCTTTTGAATGTCCTCAGTCAACCTCAGCTGCAATTAGTTGTGAGCTCTCAGATTCTGCAGCAAACAGGAACTGCTGCGTCTGCATGTCATGCTCACAGATGTCACTTAGACTGCTTGGATAGGAACAAGTGTTCCCTTGGAGATTATTCCCTTCATATCTGTCACGACAGAAGAAGATAAAAAAACCCTCCAGAATAGTTGAGACCAGGCACAGGTAGAAGGCTCAGTGCCAGGATCTCCCAGATTTGGGCAGGTTGTCTAGCACATTCCAGGGTGTAAATTAAGTTATGGTCCACTGGGATTGTTGTGTATCACACCAGCACAGAAACACAAAAATTCTTCTTGGATTCACGTGTTCTGCACTGCAGTGACAAGCTATTTAAGGATAAATTACTCGGAGGAACTTTCCTTCCATATTTCACAGCCTTTCCGGAATGAAATACAAAGGACTGTTTAGGTTTACAAATTGGTGAATAGTTTCATGCAATATTGTTGTTCATCAGTGATAATCAGCAATTGTAATGATCGCAGCTCCAGTGCTGAATTATTGAAGAAACTGGATACAGATTTATAATCTGTAAAATCGGAAACTCTTAACAAGGCTGTGGTGCTGCTGAAGCAAGAGATGATCTTTTTGTTCAGACATTTCAGACCACTAAAATCTACTCTACACAGTCTTGCCAAGTTTCACACAGCAAAGAACATCTGCACTGCACCATATCTTATTGATCTGTGTGCAGAAATGTCTTGGCTAGGGCTGAACAGCTGAATCACTGGGGATGTAGAAGTAGCTGAAAAGTCCCTGCTCAGACCAGTTCCAGTGGGATTAGGCTCCTTCCATGGCTCTAGCCACGACTGCTGCCTAAAGCTCTGCTGCACAGCACTGACGCATAAACATTCACTTGGAGCAGCTTATATTTCCAACACACAGACTTTTTTTCTGTGCATTGTGTTTTTACTGTCTCTGTGTGTGTATCGACAGCTGGTGGATGTGGTCAGCGCAGTCGGAATTTGTACCCAAGTCTGAAAGAAGTCAACTATTGCAAAGGAACAAGGAGGATAAAAAATCCCCCACTCATAAACCCTCAAAAATTGCACCCTCCTTTGTGATTTACCACATGCATCTCTTCATATAATAGACTGCATTTTTTGGAAACATAGCTGTGTGTTGCTGAAAATATAGACCATCATCTGTTATTCCAGCCTTTACTCCCTAAAATTTAAAGGTGAAATATTTAGTCAAATCACCTAGTTCAAAGCACACTATAAACTTTTCTTTCTGAAAGCTGCATTGAACTCCTCATCCAGAAATGCGCTTTAAACATGAGGCATAGAAAGGATAGGCCATGCTACCAATTTATCCAAAAAAATCTGAAGAAAACCCTACCAAGCTTAATGTCACCAATAGTGTGTGCTCAGTTCTGCTTGGATGGCAGAAGCTGGAATTTTACCTTACTTTTAAAAGAGCATAAGGGGAATTTTCCCACACTTCCAAAATCAAAGCAGTGCCCCAGAGGAAGGAAATAGGAGGTCAATATTCTTGCAGCACATCCTAAAGTGTAATTTCTAGGGATTAGCAGAAGCAAGTACAGACAGCCTGCATCTATCAATTGGGCTTCCTCATTCTTTAGGGCACTTTGGGCTTATTATTTACCAAGAAAAAACAATACCTATAGCTTCCCAATCCCATATGAGCACCATAGCAGCAAGATGGATTTAACTCCAAATTAATTTAGAAAATCTTTCTATATTGCCATGGTCTCAAAAAAAGATAAGTAAATATTGATATGAGGATTGACCAGTAAATCAGATCAAAGAGTCAAGTACTCCCTTTCAGACAGGCATCCAAGAAACTTTATGCACCTCAATACAGAACTGATGCTTCCCCTAAATTATCAGTATCAATACATGGTGATCAGCTCTAGAGGTACTTACTTAGCTAGGGTAATTTTTATTAAATTTTCTCAGGGCTTTGTTTTTTTCCTTCCTTCTGTGCAGTCCTAAAGGTATTGTTTTCAGAACTTGTTTGGACTCCTGTTAGTTTCCAAACTCTCCCTTGGAAGGGAATTCTACAGTGCAACTGCTTCTGGCAGCAGAAGAATATGCTTTCATGCATAAAATGAACAAATAAATAAACTAAAAAAATCTCCTTCTCTCTCCACCTTCCCCTACCCCCCCAAAATTAAAAACCCAACACAGGCCCTGGTTGTCACCTGATGTCTTCTGGACCTTGGACTGGAGGATTGCACTGTGCAGGCAAATGAGCAGTTTGTCTCAGACTGCCAGACAAGTTTTTTTAATCTAATCCTAAATTGCCTCAGGAACAAAGAGTGTTTCAAAATACAGACTGCCATAGCCAAAATACAAATTTAGCCCTAATGTGGAGAAATGTTAAATCCAGAGGAGTATTTTCTATTGTGAAGAGCACAGCTGTGGGCTGGAGTGTCCCACAACAAGACACAGCATGTGTGCAGTCCACAGCTCCAGCATGAATGTGGCTCATGTCCTGGCCAGTGACAAAAAATTCCTGGTGACTACCACATGATTATATCTGCTAGAAATGCCAAGCTGAACAGGAGAAAATCTGGGTCTGGAAATTTGAACTGTCATTCAGAACTTGAGACAATGAGGTATGTTTCTAATCATTCCACTTTTCAAACAGGCTTGTTTTCCTGTAGAAGCCTGCCTATGGCAAATAAATTGGAAACAAATCTGCAAGTTATATCACTGCACACCTGTGAGATAAGTGGGCCTCTGCAAGTCTATTCTCACAGCTTGAAAACTGAGAGCACGTAAACCTGCTGTGATCTCAGGTGAGATGAGGTGATCTCTGATGGAGGAGCAATTGGATTATTATAAACAACTAGCATTTAAGATTAGGCCTTTTCCTAAAACACCACTATAAATACAAGTTATGGGGTTCAGTGTGGGGATATCTGGGCAACTACACCATGGTTTGTAGCCCAGTGAAAGTTGGGCTAAGTTTTCTGATTACTTCTTGGAAGCAACAACCTGTCTACAATTACTCCTGTATTTAAATATATATGTATACACACACACACACACACACACACACACACACACACACACAGAGACTTGCTGGTCAATACAGGTGTCCTGTGGCCTGAATAAAAAGCACTTCATGATTAGATGGAAGACAAGAGCAATATTAACTTTGTGAAGAGGACAAACAAAGTTGTCCAGATTTTCACAATTTCTCTGGCCACAAAAGTGACAGACCCCAATATATTCCAAGACTTGACTGTTCCAGCTGTGAAAACAAACTTTTCAAAGTTCTCAAACAGCAGGCTTTCACATTTCTGGGAAATGAAACACTACTAGTTGTTTTATTTATGGTATCTTTGCTTTATGACAGTTAATGAGCTGTAATTTTATAAAAGAGAACAAAAACAATACTTCATGCCATCACAAATAGCCATCAGCATTATTTATTGCAGATGTTTTAATCTATTGTGGTAATAATGAAACATTCATTGTTTTGCTACCCTGAGCTATCTGTGAGAAATTTAAAATGACAAAAGCTCACCCTCTCTTTCCCCCCTGAAGCTTTTGCTCCTTTCCAGAAGGTTCTGTTGTGGAAAGGATAATGACGCGCTTGGTAAAAAACAACATACTCGAGGAAACAGCCAATGTACAAAAATAGTTTCCTGATGAAGTCTAACCAATGCCTTCTGCAGAATGCAACTGCTTGGTAGACAAACAGGACATTACAGTTGTGATTCAAATACATTAAGTCCTCAACTCCATAATATTAATGTAAAAGGAAGTTCCACGGTATTTAGTCAGGGGTTTTAGTTCCGTAACTTGAAGGTTTCAAAGAGCAAGTCGAAAACCATCAATTCAGATGCATTCAACCTTTTGCTCTGATTAGGAACTCCCATGGCTGTTCAATGATTTTATCAAAGCCAAGGAGAGAGGTTCCCCTATGCAAGAAAACACGGGCCAGAGGTGGCCACGCTAACAGAGAATTGTACATTGACCCAGTGTCCCCAAATTTAGCCAGCAGCTCTGCACTATAACCTGCCTTGAATCAGCAAGGAGCAGTGCTGGAACCTGCAAAAAGGCAGCTCCTTCACGGTGGTCCTTTGGCTTCCCATCTAGTAAGCAATGATGGAGAGAAATCCGGGATGATTTTACCCCTTGAGCTGCACCTACTTTCACTCAGAACAGGGCAAATAAAACCCAACTAAAACCAACCAAGTCCCTGAAGACTTGCAGGACCAAGTTTTTAGATCATGTTCCAGCGAACATTCCACATCATTCCCCCTATTTCTCCGTTAGCTCAAATATTGACTAATGTAGCCCCACTCGCCTGGTAAAACAAGTAGACAACTTAATTTATAGCAGGCTTAGCATCTGTCAGGCAAGTAAGTAACAAGACAATCATTTAGAAGGCTCTATACCTAAGAGTGTGGGCAATTACTCAGCCGTCTGGAAAAGACAAAAGAAAAACTGAGAAATTTCGTGTGGTGAGCTCACGTTCCAGTGGTTGGTTTTCTGCAATAACACTAAGGAGCAAGGAGCCCAACTTCCACAGCTCTCCAGTGTTTGCCAGCATTGTAGTTTGACTTGAAGTCAAGTTTAATCACAGAGGAAAGAGTGAGCTGCTGAAAATGGAGATGTGTTGAGGAAGAAGACCCATAGCCTAGCTGAAGCTGCCATTACATTCTTCATGTATCATCATTACATTCTTATTGTTATAATCCAGATATAAGGAAATGAATAATTTGTTTAAATCACAGCTAAAACTTAAATCTTCAAAGATTATTGCATGGATTACTTACTCCACTTTCCCTGAAAATAGCCCCTGTGTTACAGCTGCAAGAATGCAACACTCATGCTCACAGGATGCAAAAGCTTACATTCAGCTCCTTGCTCAAAAGAGTTCCCAGCAAGATGCAGCTCCTTGACCGTGTGCCCCAGACCTGTCTTGTACCTACAAATCTTAGCCAGAGCGACTGAAAGTGAAGCACAATCCTCCACGCCTACATTCCTACACTAATCCCTCATTTCCACTGCTCACACCAACCAGACAGTGCAAGGGGGGCACTGAGGAACCAGAGATCTTGCTCTTCATCACAGCTTGTCAGAAAGGGTCTCTGACACCCAAAGAATTCACTTGGCATTCAGCATTAGGGAAAGCAAAATCAAGTCTTGTGAAAGAAAGCTGCAGCATCAAAAGATCATGTTACCTTAAAAAGTGCTGCCTTTATGCTCCTAACAGCTTCTGCAGTAGCTATAGATAGAATTAAACTGTAAATCATGCTCAAAAAAAAAGAAAATTAAGCTCAGTATTGTTATAGTTGAACTGCACTGCATTTGTTAAAGCATGTCCAAAGGTTTCAGGTACTATTTCACATGCTTTCACCCCAGCCATAAAACAGGTAACATCTCAGGATTGCCTGGTCTATTTTTCCAAGCGGATTAAAAGCCACAATCACCTAGCAACTTCCATTGCTGTATTTCCCTCATTCAAGCCAAGTCTCAGGTATGTCCTCACACTGTCCTTATCAACCTCCACAACAGCCATATCTCCACAGCTCTCAGTTTCCCCTTTGAATAGCTCAGTGATGCTATCTGCTACAGAAATACCTGGTCTCTTTAGTCTCAGGTTCCACAAAACTAACCTCAAAACTTAGTAATATTCATGTCCCAACAGAGATGTGGGGGTTGATGTTTGATTTACAGCTTCCTAGAGTTTGTTTGCCTGAGCCAAGAGATCTTTAAACAGATGATTTGCATAGAGGTCTTTCACAGACTGTTTCCAACAGGGATGCTTTCAAATGGAAAACAAGGTAAATGCTGCTGACCATTATCATCAGGGGAAGGAGATTCCTTCCCTGAACCAGATGAAACCCTTCAAGAGAGTTAATTACACTGCTAATGGGACAAAAAAAACCAAAGTAACAAAAGTGACCTTAAAGCAACCACCATGATGCAGAATATGTAAACAACACTCATTGCCCCTTTTACTTGAGGCAAAACTAGAGATATTTCCTAGTGTTATGAGTAGCAAGTCTAACTCGGTTTATTTACTTTAAGCCAAGGAACCTGTGCTCCCGCAGGTGAGCTAATGCCAGAGACCAAGACCACCAAATACTTAGGTTCAGTAAAGCCTTTTCATACATATGAATACTTAACAGCTAATGTTGTTAGAGACTCAGAGATAGCCAGGGAGAAGGTTCTGACAGTGTTGAAGATATGTCAGAATTAAAGGGCACTGTTCCCTGTAGGAATACTGTGATTCGCTTTGCAAGATGGAAAGAAATACGATTTAAGAATTGTAATTTTGAATTCCAATGCCCAAACCCTTAGTTCAACACATGCACTGCAAAGTCATCACTGCATGCAAAGAGACTACTACAGCACTAAGGAAAAAACCAACCACAAAACAGAAACAAAACAAAACAAAACAAACCAGTAAGCCAGGTGGTAACTGTGCCACACACCTGGCAGAACAACCTGGATTCCAAACATAAGGCTGCAGTGGATTCAGTATCATCACAAGCAGAAAGTGATGAAGGATGAAGGCTTAGTCATGAGTAAGTGCCCCTCAGAAGTAGGAGGGTCAATCTCATGCTTCACAAAACTCTGATGACTATTTGGAGATGCTTTTTGAGACAGCAGATCTTGACATGAAAAAAAGAATACAAAACAGACTACCCTGAAGGTAATCCTAAATTGCTGTTAGAAGAGGTAATTGCTAAAGAGATCCTCAGATATCTTTATGTAAAATTGCACACCCAAACCTGCAAACATGCTGCTTTTAGCTGGAAAATAACGAACCTGAAAGAACAGCAGTTTTGTGCAACCACCCCCTTGAACTTTTATAAATGTTTTTGTAGGAAGGATAATGGAGGATTTTCCAGTACAGTGAGGATTGCTGTTCCCATAGCTTCCCAATATAGGCAACTTAATACACCATGCATTATGCTTTAAGAACTTTTAGCATAACTATTTGTAGCATTTATATAGCATGTTAAAATGATTAAGAATACACTACAGACAATGAAGTTAAATGCAATTATGTTTTACCCACCTTAAGATTAAAGGCAAGATACAACTTTGCTCTTTGCTGAACTGTGTATAACTTATTTAGCTGAGAAGGCCCTAGTTTTATCTGTTAGATGTCAAAATCATCAAGTGCACCTCAATCTGTTGCAATCAAAAGGGTTGTTTTGCTTTTCAGCAACCTTAATCACTTCAACAAGATCAACAAGATGCAAAGTCTGTTAGATGCCATTTTAGTAAAGCTCAGTGGGGAAAGCTTTGTAAAGACTCCCTTTGATATTCTGGACTCAGTAACAACAAAGGTTTTGGCTCTAGATTGTCAAGACCAGAACTAGATATAGGCCGTGTGCTGTGTTAGGCCTCATCATGCCTAGAACACTGCAACCAAAGACAACAGTTAAAAACCCCAGAACAACCAGCCAACCAACCAAAACCAGTGCACAAGGTAAGCTTTAACCACAGAAGGTTGAACAACACAGAGAAAAGGATTAAAGACCAACAATGAATAAAAGAAGAAGTTATCTTAGCTTTGTCTAAATGGCAATTTAAGCTACCAAATCAAAGCTAAAACAATGCTATTGTTTCCTCAGAGAAAGCTACCTGTTAGACCTGTTCCCACTTCACTGTTTTCATCTCCCTGTCCCTGCAAGGGGCCACACACAAAGACTTCCTCCTTCTCAGACTCTTTCATCTGTTTCCTGGTACAGTTCAGCAGTAATCTCTCCAGACTGGATTACAAATATCCACCAGCTAATCATCACCACTAGGGTTATAGTACTTTAAAAAAAACAAACCTGCTCAAAACCAAACCAATCTCAGACTGGAAAATTGATAGTGAAAGCCACCAAACCAAAAATAAACACGTGGTAATCTCATAACAAAAGTAAGATATCCCTCTGTTTTACCAAACACTTACCTTCAGCTCCCACATCATTCTAAAGTCTCTAATTCTGCCAGACCAAGCTACTGATGGGCTGCTGTCTCTGCTGCCACTCTTCTCCCACAGTGAGACAGCTCCACAACTGGTATAAATCAATCTCATCATTAAATTTATTCCTGCCAGCTGAGGAAGGGGCCTCTTTTTATTCTGTAGCTTGGAGTACACTTCATCTACTGTGCCATTTGTCATCTCTTATGCAGCAGCCTTAGCCCAGAAATGGTTATGTTTCTGATAGACAGCCACTCTCCTTACTTTAAATGGCACCTGACAACACATTTGCCTGTCGAACTCTTGACAGTAAAAGTAATTTAAAGATCTGTGATGATATATATTATAGTTATTGAAATCAGATGCAAGTCTTGAGTGTGACAAGCAGAGGTTTATTACTTCAGGCTGAGAGTATTCTTACACTTATTTCTCTCCATAGATGGACTGGGGATAATTCATAGCTGTGAATGAAAACACTTGGCCGCTTTAACAGCAATCTTTCATTCTCATTCATAAAGTCTGCACAAACCCTCCACTCATTTAGAACCCAGAACCCTTACAGACAGAAACTAACCCAAAGTCTGAGAATTCCTGAACCATTCCTTTCCCCATCACCTCTCTTTGTGGTGTGATCATATGAATCCTGTTGCATAAACAACACATTTAAAAAGGGCAAGTCCTGGTTTAAGATCACTACCTTCTGATACTGATCTTATTAAATATACTACTGGTATTTCCATGAGAACACAGTGAGCTGTTTCCTGCAGCAGGAACCTGGAAGGCTTTTTTCTCTCAGATGCTAAAATGCAACTGTCTAAGTAAGTATTCTGTCCAAAGTGAGACTTACACTGTAACTTTATGCTACACATTAATAACAACATTATAGAGAATTAATGCACGAATGGAGCTTTTCTACATTTTGATCACCCTTCTGAATTCAAATGCATAACATATGCATGCACTTTTGGCAAATTAAGAAAAGTTTCTTTGCACCTGTAAGTTGATTTCAGCTCACCAGAATAACAATTGCAGCTGACAGTTATGTAGCTGGAATGGCTGAGGTCCTAGATGAAGTGTTTGCAAGGGTGCTGTTTGAGAATTGAAAACTTTTTACTATAAAACATTTTTACTTAAAAACATTTTACTATAAATTTAAATTACTGAGGCTGAGGACAAAAATAAAAACAAACTTTCTCACAGTAATCAAAGTATCTCATTGAAATAAAAGTGCCTTTCTATTCTATAATATATTATCCCAACAATCAGTTGTTGACAAATATTCTTGAAGTAGTTCATAATTCTCCTTTCAGTCTCATCTCTGCACTTTCTAACTCTCTAATTTGTTAGTTGTCAGAAATGCATGAACTATTGATAACCAAAGTTGCAGCCTGGCAAAACTGAACAACTGTTCCCTTTTAGTGCCTTTTTTTCCAAGAACTAACAACTTTTTTAGAACTTTCACCACCGAGATCTTGATAGTTTTCCATGATGCCATCCCACAAGAACCTGAGGGGTTTTAATTAAGCAAAAATGGCCTTATTTCTTTTGAATGAAAGAACTATTTTTCAATGCTAGTAAGCACATGAGTAGGTTTCCTTTGAATAACTGAAGCAGGTGTAGTCTGGAAGATAAAATCTCCCAAAGCCGTATATTTCAGCAAGCACTTGTGCCCACCCAGCTCTGGAAGCTACTGGTTCTCTTACTGTCTAAAAATATGGGAATTGTACACTAAATACACAAAATACAGTTAGACTCAGTGATCTTCAGGGTCCTTTCCAATCTAAATATTTCTATTATTCTATGAAAATGTGGTTCTTTCTCTGAACTTGGAAATCATATCCTAAGAATGTGCTGTGTGAGGGTGCAGGGATAATTTGACTGCACAAGTGAACTTCTAATATTAGCTATTTGCATTTTTCTGAATGGGTAAAAACACTTGAGTTACCATAGGCTTCTTTCAGATGCTGGAGCACAAGGTAAGAAAGGATTGAAGAAGAGCAAAAAGTTTGAAAAAGTTTTTAAAAAGCACAGAAATTGTACCGAACAAGCCACAGAGATTTTTTCAGGCATTGAAACCGACACAAGGGATTGAGAAAAGAGTACATGTAAACAGAAATCTAATTAAAACTTATTTTATGAATACTCCCCCTCTTCAGGACTGCAGACTGTGTCTATAACTGCTGTGCTAAAGTACTGTAGTAACACACAGTGGCAAGCAAAGAGCTTGAACATGTCTTTATGAATATTCACAGAGCAGAAAAAGAGTTGTATGATCAAAGGCTGTTGGATAATGCAAATATAAACCAAATGCTGGAATTTAATCTGAATTCTGGCATTTTCTTAGAGTGCTCATCAACAATTACATTAGCAGCATTTTGAGTATCTGAACATGAAATCACATTCAATGTACTTGGCAGCTTCGGTGTGTTCTTTAGGAATTCATAGTTTTGCTCCAAATGCTAACCTTCTGAAATGGGTGTAACTCAGCTGCAAGGCACTGACATTTGGGTTTAAAATACCATACCTGTAAAAATACAACATATTTTCCAAAAGCTCAACAAATAATCAGGAACACACTGCCAAGCTGGTGCTGTGTGTATACATATAAGAGATTTGGGCTTTTGGGCTCTACTTGTCTTCAAGATCAAAACTCTCAAGTGACTACCTATAACATTTCACTCTAAGGAAATGGTAGAATTAAGGGTCAGATCAGGCAAAGCTGGGCTCAGACTGGTTAAACTGGAGAGGTTAAGGAGGTGGTTTTTGCTAAATAGGACCAAAGGTGTTTAAACAAGCTATTGCTTAAAGCAGCTCTAACACTTCTCTGCTGAATTTCAGTTAAAAATAATACAAAAAAAAAATCAAATACACTATGAAAGCTGCTGAGAAGAACAGACAGATGCACATATCACGTCTGATATCACATCTCAAAATTTTGTGCAGATGTATTAATACTTTATTTATATTTGTCTAACACTTGCTAAATTGGAGAGGTTTAATCCTAACACTTACATGTTTTGGAACATTCATATTCAGATCTAACCAACTAACGTGTAGCTGCTTTCTGCTGCTTTTTATTCCAGAGCCTCATTTTGTCATACTGAGTTTATAGCTTACGACTTTTCTCCAGAGAAAGTAACAATTATCCAAGTACTGAGTAAATACTTCTGGTATATGTGAGACATATATGCTGCTGTGCATTCTTTACGAGTACCATAAATTTTTTTTCCAGCTCTGTCACAAAAGAATTCATTCCTTTTGGTAATTAATTACTCGACCATTGAGCATGTTCTACTTGGCAGGCTACTTACCATCAGAATCTGCTTTTTAAAATATTTGCTTCTCTATATAAGTGATGGAGACTGCTGTGTGTAATCTTAAGCCTGATTTATTGTTTAGGAATACCTTATTCTTGCTTAGTGAGTAATATTACTTAAATGCAAACCAGGACTTTTTATAAGAGCACAGAGACTCAGATTTTCTAAGGTGGTTTCAGTACACTATTGTGTAACCACATTCTTCAAGGTCACATGTCAGTGAGATTGATCTGACTGTAAGCATTCAGTTCCCTAAGAAACACACTTTATTGCATGTTTTCTCTGTGTCTGAGAACCCTTTTCCTGCCTGCATTGGATTTATGTATTCCTAGATATGTTCTTGGCTCCTAGGATTTTTTCTGTTTCATTGAGGACCCCAGGCCCATAGCAGAGACATGATGTAAATAAATGTTGTTGCATGTTGAGTGGTCCAAAGGCAAATTTTACCCTAATAAGCTTAATTTCCCTGGGCTCTCCTTACTGGCTCCTGCAGCGGAAACTCTCTGCTGAGAAGCTTTGGATAGCAAGGCTAAATTCAGCCTTTACAGAAACACCACCCTTATTTAGTTACTACCTTAATTGATTTATACATCTGGTCTCTTGGACTCCAAACAAAATGTTAAATCATTTGATTCTTTTGTAACCAAGGGAAAACACGTTTTCCTCCATCGTGAAAAATCTGCTGTGGATTTAGCAAAGCTGCTTAAGTCCTGAAATTATAACTTGAATTTTTATTTTCCTGCTTATCTGTTCCTCATGAGTTGCTATCATTGTGAGAAGAACTAGGTAGTGAAAAGCATTCTTGCACGGTAGGAGACAACATACTGCTCTATATACACACACAATTATGTAGAACTATCACCAGAAACTCTGTTAGAGAAGTTTTACCAATAAAGAAATACTTGAGCTAATGCAGAGTTACATTTGCTTTCTACCTCAGTTGCAATGTCCTCAAAAGCCCACATATGCCCAGATATTTATGGATTGCCCCTATTTCCCTAGCTGCTCATAACATATGGCAACACTGTCAGTAATTGTCATAAAATACATCGAGAGCCAAGAACACGTACAAGGGATACCCATATATAGACTTTACACTCTATACTGACATATCAATTTATCATTTTTTTTTAGCAACACCATGTTCTCATGAGCGAGAATCTCATGACAAGAATCTGTAAGGCTACTAATTTTCTGTGTGGCTTTTGCAAATTCTCACACACATTTTGTCTATCGTTGAATTAATCCATGAAGTAAAGACAACAAACACAGAACTATTTATAGCACCTTGCAGTGACATGAAGAAAATGGATCAATTAATGTCTAGATGCTACAGTTCCTGCAAGATTGCTATATTTCCTGGGCTGGAGCTACTTCAGAAACAAAATGCTTTTGATAAAATACTATCACAAAAGGAGGCTGAATTCCAGGATGAACTAACTCCTCAAAATACCTTTTGAGGAAGTACTGTTAGATGACCGCTGATGATTCCTATAGTTAAATTAAGTAGTGACAGTAGGTTAGAAAAGGAAAATTGGTTCATTCTGATGGAACACATTTTCACAGAGCAGAAGGTGCTGCAGCTGCAGAGGGAAAGAGGGATAACTTCTACAAAGAATGTGTCAGGAAACAAATCAATTGCTTTTGCTATTCTCCAGATACAGGATGAATCCCTCAAAAGTAACTATGGTATAGACCAAGGCATCTACAGCAACAGAATGATGGACAATTCTTTACACAATATGATGTATATATTGAACATATATCAAAATTCACAGATCTACCCATACCTTACTCACAGTTCGAGACTTTAAGATTTTAAAAAAAGAGGTGTGAACTTCCTAATCTGAGTGGGATAAAATGCATGTCAAAGATTTGCTTTGGCACCTGCCTCATCATTTTCATATTTCTCTAACAGTTCATATGAAAAGGGTTTCTGAAATACAGCAGACACTCCTGGGAGACAATCTGACATAACAGGCTCAAGTCTGCATCCACCAGCACAATAGCATCATTGCTTCTCAGTCTACAATTTCCACATTATCTGGGAGGTGCTTATGTACACAGACTATCAGATGTCCAATTAAAGCTTAAAGGTGCTGCATATAAAATGCAAACTAAAATGTTTACAGTCATTAAAAAGAAGACATTAATGTCGTAGTGTTATATGAAACTAAGCAGGCTCTGCTAAAAAAAACAAACACTGCTATTCAGGGCCATGTGATTTTTAAATCAAATATTGGATATAAACCCATCAGAAGCTGGCATGTAAAACTGTTATATTCCCAGTGATCTCAAGAAAAAAGAAAAGCTAAGTCAGTGAGAGTTTATTTTCAATGAAATAAGTAGTAAATTCTTATGTTGCTGAACACACACACAAATGGGAAAAAAAAAAACTTTATTGGTACCTGAACATTAACAAATCACACCAACATATGTTAAAGCAACCAGAAATTGATTGTGAGAAAAATATTGTCTTTGGATATTGTTGGAAAGGGACAACTGGTGTTAAGAAAGAAAAAGAGTATATTTGTAAAATTTTATTGAAAGAACTAGAAACAGCAAAA
This sequence comes from Pachycephala philippinensis, assembly GCA_013397055.1. Taxonomy (NCBI): domain Eukaryota; kingdom Metazoa; phylum Chordata; class Aves; order Passeriformes; genus Pachycephala; species Pachycephala philippinensis. Next base: position 93,509 of record VWZT01009447.1, on the reverse strand, counting down.
AGAATTGGAATATGTATTTATTAGTTTCTTTGGTTTCAGGGGTTTGTTTTTTTAAGGAAGACATACACAGAGACTGTATACTGGATAGAATAAGTTAGAAACTCATTCTAAGTAATATCTTAAACAACAAGCATAAAATTAACATCTTGTTACAATGTCCTGTAACCTACCCTGTTTTTATTCCTAATGTTATGTGCTGGTTTCTCTTTACACAAAACAGTAGTCTTTCTCCATTAACAAAACACAGGCCCCATCTGTTTCTCATTAAATACCCTACTTTTTCTGTAGTCTGTTGTGTTTCTGTAGCTGAAATCTCTCTGAGAAAAAAGGGTTCCCTAACTAAGGATTTAGGTAAATTCTCAAAACCTCCTCAGCTCTAATTCACACAGAAAAAGAAAGGTCAGCAATTGGGAGATGCTTCCTTCTCCCTGACTCTAAAGAATCCCCACGTCTCCTCACCCTGCACCAGCCAAATGTACCCCAAGTAGCCCCAAAACATGAAGGGACTTCTCTGGGCACTGTGGGAGAGTCAAGATTTGTTTTGGGAGAGTAGGGATGAAGGGAAGAAAGAGAGGGAGACCTCCGCAAGGTAGCTCCTTTCAGCAAAGCCTTTTAAGGAGAAAATGCAAATAAAAATGGAGGGAAGAAAAGCAAGTCCATTTTCTCCACTGCAGTATGTCAGAGGAAACATTCCACAGGGGTAATTTCCCAGTCTGAAAATTCAGCCGATTGGGCAGGCTGAAACATACAAAAACCTTGATGAAAGGCAGTATAATTGACAGTGGCAAACTGATTGATTCTGAACACAGGTAAAAGAATAGCAAATAAATGTATTTGTAACAGCTACAGTTTTCAACTCAAGTCATCACAGGCAGATGTTTCACACTAACATTTACTAGACAGCATAACCAGGATTTAATTTTTGTGATTCAAGTATTTTTCACACTTATTACTCAAATATAGACTTTTAGTATGTTGTGACTGCTCAGTGCCTATCTCCATTCAAGTATGTGGTTTTGTTTTTGTTTTATATTATACTCAGCCTTGAGTAAAAAGACACTGACTCACCAAAGACTCTGCAGTATAACAGCCATGTTACAAAGGATAAAAAGCATTTTGCCTTAGTCGGTTTGCATCACAGAAATGACAAATGATGTTGTATCGCAGTACCAGGTAAAACTAGTAATGGCAAATAAATCATCTCGTGCACTCTTTATTATCTAAGAAGCAATCCTGATTTTTATAAATATATTGTTTGTAAATATAGACAATACACTTCTGGAGACTGCATATGCGTTGTAAAATCCCTATTCATTCATATCTGTATAGGGTTTCTTTAGGTAGCATGCAACTAGACTCTGAACTAACATACTACAGGTTTTTGGTTCCTATTTGGATGGCAAACTTTTAAAGATAGTGGGAAAGGTTGAAATACTTGTCATTTATTACTCGCAAGAATGCAAATATGGGTAATTATACAAAGAACAGCCATTCCTTAATTGTTTGTGGAGAAGCCCAGTTTAAATGGATGTTTGCAAAAATCCAAGCAAGTCACATCACTGGTGGGGACACTGAACAAATATTTAGAAAATAAACTTAAGGTCACAAACTCTACTTCAGCATTTGTACTAACAGTTGTTTGTCTTGAGCTTGCTCTCCTGTAGTTTTGGAATAGTGAAAGACAGAAATGCAACATTATAAAATTTTGGAAGAGTCTGATTTGATGATTTTATAGCCTAACACAAAATCCAAAGATTGCCCAGGAAACATAAAATACGTATTACCCTAGAGATGCTCTATATGGAGCAAGCTTCATGTTTATTATTTTGTTTCACTATTTTTCCTATGTGCATCCTTCTACAATGCAGAAATACCTCATGGTTGAGACTGAGTTCTGTTTCTAAAAAAATTAATACAGGTTATCTAGACTTGATTGTGGTATCTTCATTAATCCCTCACATAAAAATAAATAATTCTATGACTATTCTTATACTGCCATAAGGAATGTTTTTCTTTCATCTGTTACAGCAGAGACACATTTATAACATCAGTAGTCCAACTTCATGTCATCATAAAGCAATAATTTCACTGGAGGGCAGATCTGAAGCAGGACATGATGAATCAGGCAACTGTTCATTTTCCAGAATGTACAAATGGCACACCAGAAAGATATTTATTACCTATAAAAATAAAAAGAATTAACAAATAAATCTGTACTTGTTTTCTGGAAGAATATGCTTATAGAAATAATGTAAGCAAAAATAAAGGCCTTTTTGTCAAGAGGGTGCCAGTGTATTCTGATGTCTGCGTCACTCTTGAAGCTTTGAGACAGGTATTAGCAATGATCATCATTTAAAGAATCCGTGTAAACAAAATAACCCCCCCTAGACCCACTTATGGTCAACTCATGATACGGGAATCAAAACTTTTGTGAAAAAAAAAACCCCAAAATTATATGGAAATAATTTTATTTTTGGCTAAAACATCTCTCTCAGCCAATACAAGCAGCCCTAACCTCCCACTGTGTTCTAACTTGATTTTTTTCAGTGGCGGCCAAATTTTCCAATACTTCAACCTCCAGCCGAAAATTTCCATCTTGCTGGAATTCTACAGGTACTTTGGAGAACCTCATAAAGTAACCCTGATGTTACTGTCAAGACCCCAGTTCTTCAAGAGGCAGGAAGTAGAATCCCAAGGATAGACTAGAATTTGATCACAGCAGTACCAGGTTGCTTGTTTTCCTGGGAATGCTGGCTGCCCCAGGGCTCTCTGCCACGTGGCTTGGCAACACTCACACAAGCTACTGGAAGCGATGGAATTGATTAGAAAAGCTTGGAAAAGCTTAAAAAAATCATGACTGGGGCATCAGAAAATGATGTGGTAAAGAAGAGGTCATGAGGGAAAGGCAGAAGGGAAATTAATGCATGAGGTGAAGGGATAAAGATTCTCCCAAAGTACAGGCCCAGGCTGTAGTCCCAGACCATTGCTCTAGTCCCAGCTGTTATTCCCTTGGTGGGTGTGGAGCAATTAAGTCTCCTTTCCTTTTGCTTGATGTAGGAAAGTAGGCTAACAGTGGGATTTCAGATTCACATGAAGAGAGGAGAGGCCATCTAAAGGAAAGCATCCCTTGAAAAGAAAAAGGAAATAGACAAAGTGCTGTGATTCTGAAATGCTTCCCCCCTGCTTGTAAGCAGTGCCCTTGTGACTCCCATCGCAGGCCACGCCCTGGGCTTTCATCAGCAGTGGGACCCAAAACGTGTCCCAGTTCCCAAAAAGTGTCCCAGTTACAGCTCTTGTCCCCTGAGGTGAGCAGTGACTGTTTCAGTCTTGCTTGAGTTGGGAAAGAGCCTGGAAATGGAGGAGCTGAGTGCAAGTACAAGGCTTTAAGACTACTCTAAGAGGAACAAGAGGGAACTGCTCTTTTCTATTTCTTAAGGCTTCTTAATCATGGTTTTAGATGTTTGGAGTTAATAATAGTGGTCTGTCAGAAAAGGCAAGAGTTGGAGCACCATAATCTTCTTATCTAGGTACTGGGTGGTCCTCAAGTTCCACTTTGAATGCTTGTGCCTCATGATTCCATATATCTCCAAGGGAAGAGCCAGAGAGAGATGAATTATTGGTGAACCTGACTATCTAAGATAAGACTAAAAAAGGGAATGCAGTCCTGAGGATTTTAGTAGAGTTCATGTAGATCATTGTGTTAACTCTTACACTGTCCTTAGATCATAGCTAAAATAAAGTGTTAAGAATAAAATAGGATAAAGTTAATCTTCTAGGTAGTAGGAAATAAATATAAAGTTTTATGAGTCACCTATAAAGTGATTTAAAATAAATTATCAGCAAATATATTTAAAGAAGAACATACACAGGCTGGCTTTCAAAAATAGTACAGGAAGGTCCACAAAGGGAAATGGGCAATTATCTCTCAACATAACTAAATCATAAAAAGGATACCTTTTTTGCTGTTATTCAGAAATAACAAATGAAAAATAAAGTTTCTAAAAATTTATAATCAAATAATTTTGCACTAAAATAGACTAAATAGGAGAAATTATTTTTTTTTCTTTTCAAGTAAGTACTTCAAAATCATTCAAGGGACCTCTTGAAATTGTGGAGTGTGTTACAGAAATATAATATCAGAGCAGATTCACTGCCTATGTATCTATCATATGCTACACTGCACACAAATTCAATTCAATTCCATTCAAATTTATTAAAGGTCAAAGGTTCTGGGGCACTAAATATTCCAAATTTTAATTACTCCGAAATCTTTATGCTTTTATGAATCGATGTCATCCACTTCGGTTTTGACTGTAAAATCTTACTGAAGCAATTTTAAAATAAAATAGTTCATTTTATCCTTATAACTTAGACAAATTAAAGTTTAAATAAATTTATTTCTTGACATAAGAGGTCATTTCCCAGATGCGACAGACAGTATGATGGAAGTGGGACACTCAGGTTAATACCACAGACTAAGTAGTTTGCATGAGAAACTGCAAATTAGTTAAATGTTAACTGCAGAAATAGTTTGTTTTATGCTCTTCCAGATTCTCTTCTTTTCTCCTTCTTATCTTTCTTTTCCCTTTTCTTTACTTTCCTTCAGCCTTCAGCTATTTAACTGTCACCTTTTTGTTTGCTTCCAATTCTCTCTTCTTTTTCTCACGTTAAAAATATCTCTCCTTCTTTTTATAATGTCTATTTTCACCGTTCCTCTAAGTTTCTTATCAGCCACATCTACTTAAGGAGAAGAAAAGGTTCCAGCATCTAAGGGCAACTATCTTTTCTCTTCATAGTTCTTTTTAGATACTGAGTTACTTGACATTAAAATGACTGCGATAAAACACTTTCCTCTGTTGTGTGAAGTAAGATTTCTTGTAAGAAATACAACTACCTGAAAGGAAAAAAAAAAGTACTTTGAAAGCGGCCTCAAGGTTAGGAAAGGCTGGTTAAACCTTTCTGGTTACACTCTGACACCAAAGATCACTAAATGGTTTTGATTTGCTGTTCTGTTTAAAGCTTCCAAAGAAGCCTCTAGAGCAAAATGATAATATTACTATGCAAACTCGCAGTTAAATTATTTGGCACATGTCCAGGTTAAATACTGTAATAAAAGAGCAAATTTGAACATCAAAGACCACTCTAGCTGCCCAAGAAGAACAAATGTTTTACTCTCTTCTGTAAGATAAGGAACTTGCTGGTTTCTTTAAAAGAACGCCTATCTTTAGCAATATATCTTACAATTTGTTTCATCAAATCAAGATAATTCATCTCTGCAGAGAAATTAATCTCCTGTTGGTGATGTGGTGATGTGTTGGTGATGTCTGGGAATCCCAGAGGTCACTGCCACGTGGAGAGATGGGCACACAGACAGTGATGGCCCTGGGCAGTGTCACCTGAGACCTCCTAATCTCTTTCAGTACTGGTTTGATCCTTTCCTTTTCAAGCATATTTTTATTTGAGGCAACAACATTACTGTTAAATCCATATTTTTGTAAAGGATCCATACAAGTAAAGCCAAATATCAGATTCTTTTTCCTTCTTTCCAAAACTGCTTGAAAGATACATTCATTTGACAGTCAAATATAAACCCTGGAATAACTGGCAAGATTTAACCCCAATACACACTTCAACTTGCCTAAATTGCAATGAGTCTGAGGAAATTTGGAAAGAAACAGCTAGATTTTGTTTTATAACAAAATTAGGACTGTGTTTCTGTATCCATGGAGGACAGGTAAAAGTTATGAGTATCAAATACCATAAGAAATTCACAACTTATGAACCAATGAATGAACAGCAGTACAACACATTTAGCCAAAAAAAAAGTTAACAATTTCAGCATGTTCCCTCTACCTAGAAAGCACAGTACTGGGACTAAAAGAAATGACTGATATGTTGCTGACAGGTTTTTAGCACCACGACAGAAGATTGTTAAAGCTTTTAACAGAGTAAAGTAGCTCTCTATGTACCCACACTTACCTATGTATTTATGTATACATACATACTTATATATATTGTATATATATATCAACAGACAAAGCATCACCAAGAGCAGGTTCCATTCTTCTTTTCTAGTGATATATTTGTGGCATTCCTAATAAAAATGATAGTTAAACAAAGATCATGGCATTTGATATTTCTCGTGCCAACTACAGTGAATAAGCCAATTATGCTGATCCTAAGTTCTTTGCCTGAAATGCAAAATAAATTGAAAAATAGAAAGAATAGTTCTAACGCCTTGTATAATCTTAAAATGTCATAATTCTGTTTCTACCAGAAATATGAAAGATACATATCTGCTGCAGCTATTCACTCTGGGACAACTTTAAATTCTGACCTTTACATATGACATCCAAAACCTCACCAAAAAATTACATTGTTATTCTCTATAAAATGAAAAAAAAAAATCCACAGATTAGGCAATTTTGATTAAGTTTCTCTAAAAAGGAAAATTACACATAGTACAACAGAATATATACAAAGTTATAAACATCAGAAAATATGCTTGTACAGTCTTCAGTGTAAACATGATATGCAGTATATAGCAGTTAATGATAACCAGGGTATTGCTCTACAATTCAGTTTTCTGAGCGATAGTAAGACAGTCTTAATAAATTTCCATTTTGGTATCAAGCAATGAGATTTCTTTGTATAATTTCCAATGATCCTAGGCATGTAAATCACAAAGTACAGGCATTCAAACAATAATTGCTGGATTTCTTAACATGAAGTGAATACAATAAAGTCATGACCTGTTAGAAAACATAATTGAATAAGCAATTAAGCAGTGGTATTTTTTATATATTTAAGTAGTTTAGTATTGCCTCCAAGATATGTGCTGTTCCCCCTGTCCCAACCCTACCCAGATGCTGTTACAATGAAAAGTACAGATTCATATGGGAATAAATCCCCTTATTTTCCTTTCATGCTATTTTCTGTTGCAGTTCTATTTGTCAGAAATTAACATTTATCTCCATTCTCCTAACTTCACTCATTTAAGCTGCGATGGAGCGGAACCAGGCTACAGATTTCCCAGTTCCAAGATCCCCTATGGAACAGTAAAGAACAAAACTTCACCTGACGAGGTGTAAGCTCAGATAAAGCAAATGCCAGCAGAAAAAAAAAAAAGTTTTGTTGTGGTCCTTGCTGGACCTTGAAAAGAATGACTAAAATTGGATCATGACAGCTTTTCTGGACAACTCCTTATGCCCCTTAATATACCATGATCTTTTTTGGAGAAGCATCATAGAGAACCTAAAGAACTGCAGTTATTCTGTTTTCTAAAAGACCACTTGGAGCAAAAATATTTTGAAATCTCTCCAAATTGTAAATGTAAAATACTTTTAAAACATTGCTAAACTTCTGCATCTGAAGGTTTTAGTGAAAATTTCAGTTAAGAGATGCAGAAACCAGCCGTGTCCCCTTTCGTTTAATGTCATAATTTTTGGCTTTGGTTATGGAATTTAAGTGTAACCCAATTGAATAGAGACATATATTACACAATCACAAGCCTTTTCAGAATATTTTTTTCATTTGAATTTTAACTATGGTATGCAAAAATGAACCAGCAAGAGAACATCTTCAAGTGCTATGTCAACCAAAAGGCAAATATGCAGCATTAATAGGAATCAACAAGTAATCCAGCAACTATGATTACACAACATTTTTTGTCTCGGAAATGAGCTCTCTACTGCTCATAGCTCCAGCTCTGCATAGAGAAATTTTGACATCATGGATAGCAAATCCAAATGCTATATAATGAATGGCATCCTTATAAATTCTTCTTGTTCTTAGTGAGACTGCTGCTAAAACTTAAATAAAAGAAACACTAAAGTCTAATCTAAACATCTTCTTTTAATTTCAAGGAGAGTTGATTCAGATCCATAACTTTTAAGATGTTCAACAACTGATCTCTCTAAGCAATTAAGTAACACAATATCAAGGTGCTATAACAACTAGTTTACGACCTATTTTTCCTTTAATCAAGTATTATCAATGTGCTAATGTGCTGGCGAGAGAGCACCCTGTCCTGAGAGGAGAAAGCAAGTAATTTGAATCAATGAGGTCTAACAGTTAATACAGGTGACATTAAATGAACTACTGTAGTTGCAAAGCAATTTCCAAACAGGTGGTGGTCTTAAACTCCTGAATATTTGCATAATTTACTCATTGTGGCTAAATGCCATCCCAAGCTGATTAACTTTATTAATGCTTTTGTGAAACATTAATATCTATATCGCCATCTATTTCAATTCTTCATGGAAAAAAATCAGACTGAATACTCAGAATCAGAAATTTTCAAACACCTGAAAGTCAATTAATCAAAACCGAACATGCAGTATTTTTGTGTTGGAAACTGGTTTTTTTTTTCATAAAAGATACAGATTTCATACAGATACTTATTTTAGATGACCTTTTTACTGAGAAAGAAACACACTGTGGAAAAATTTCATTCAACGTATTTCAGTTGTGCCTTGGTTTCCACAACGATTAAAATAAAACGGCTCTGTTAGTCATAATTAGTTCACATGTTCAAATATTTATAAGCTGTAGGCTGCTATTTTTGGGCATCACTTATGCACACATTCATGCCCTGCTACTTTGGGCAGTGTGTGCTTTAGATGTAAAGTACCTGTGAGTGGACAAGGCAGTTCTCAGTCCCACTGAGTCCATCACCTCTTTCCTTAATGCTACCGATACGGGGACTGAGAGAAGCAGCAGATTTATTGATATGGATGTTCATGCTTTGGGGGAAAAAAGTATTGCTCAAGCTGCAGATCAGCTTCCAGAGAATAGGACTGACAAAATAATACCCATTCCAAGGATACCAACAGCCACCCCTCCAAGTTCTGGTTATTTTAGGGACTTCCATCACATATATTTTCTGAGCAAGCACATCACATTCAGCTGAATTAAACAGAAAACCTTCATTCCATTTGCAATATTCCTTCTCTTTTATAGTAATCTAAGTGTCTCTAAAAAAAAAAAAAACAAACCCAAAAGAAACCCTGAAAAAACAAAACCACAGCAAAAATTTACAGCCATAATGATAATATTATGCTGCCCATCATGGGCATTTTTGTTTATAAATAGCTAGACAGGAATAAGGAATAATGTCAGCGAGAACTGAATTGCCCTTTAAATGGAAACAATCATCTTGTTATTTCAGTCAAACAGCTGTGTATGCAGTAGGAAGTCTCACTCCCAAATATTATGATGACTCATCTACTTTCCTTTTCTAATAGTAAATGCTCTTTTCTCTTTATAAGTGCAGCACTGATAAACCCTTCACAAGCTGCAATGCTACCTTACATACCCTTACCCAAACCTGCAGATTTTAAAGTGCAGTTATGCATTTATATCCATAAAATTAGCTATTCCAATCACTGGGGTTACAGGGTCCTTTCACAGAAACTGCAGACCTGTGAGATTTGCTGCCTTTATCAAAGCTAACATCTGAAACAGCATGCAAAATACTAAGACTACAGACAGAAAAGGTGCAGCCTGGACATCTCCCAGGTCCCTGGAAAGAGAGGAGTTAATCAGCACAGGCAGTTCGGAGAGCTTGCAGTGACACACAGGACTGTACTGCAGATGTGTGGAGCGCACTGAAGGTGTGGCCCGTGCTTTCCACATGCATATTTAAATACCTAAATTACACGGCCTTAAGGCTGCTATTAGAGAGCAACCTCACGGAGAGGAAGAATTACACAGCGAAACGAGGCCTAACACATTTCTAAAAATAAGAGAGCTGAGAAGAAGAGAAGGAAAAGCCCGGGTTACTCACGATTCTTTTCACCTCTCCACCTTGACCCCGCTTTTATTCTAGGCGCGACGTCCACGGCAGCAGTTATATCTATTAGCCCAAGCAGCAGCAGCAGTGACAGCACAGCCATGCCAGGTAACAAAAAAAAAATGAATCACCTCTACCTGGAGTACTGCTAGAGATGAATTAGAGAAGACTTTCCTTAGTAATGAACAATTGGAGCCAACAGCACTTACTCAGCAGAGGCAGAGGGAGATGTAAAATATTATTCCTACTAGAATTGTTTATTAAAAATTTCCATTGCATGGCTTATTTCCTTTATCCAGGGAATGCAAAAACAGAAGAGTTGTAAAGGCTTCCCCTAACTAGAAGCCTCTGGCACTCAGACGCAGGAGGAGATGCAGTGGCAGCTTTCTCTGGTCCCTCAGAAGCCACCGGCTCCTCACCTGCCTCTGCCACCTCTCAGCCCTTCCCAGCGTTTATCAACATTCCCCACAGCACCCTAGCAGGGGACACAGCCAGGCTGAAAACGGAGTTTTTTCTCCCTCGCTTCCATATTTCACTGCAGTTTCACAGAGCTGGTGACATGGAACATTTTAATGTTGACACTCAAATCTCATTACGTTTATCAATGGGCACAAAAACACAGTTTGTCAAGCTTCCCCCTCTTACCCACAGAGGGGGGCAAGGGCAAAAAATAACATATTCAAGACAAAAAATAAATGCGTAAAAAAGAAACTTTTTTTTCCTAAGCTGTGCAATAACTCTGTCTCTTATTCAGCACAAGTATCTTCTATTTCTAGGGAAAATAACACAAACAATACCACCTCCCACACAGGTTTCTGTCAGCAGATGCTGCATAAATGGAGCAGTTCATCGGCGGTAAGAGAAGCTCTGAGAGATCGTGTATAGAATCCGTGTTACCTAACAAACCTTCCCCCTGCAGCCCAGCAGCCTCAGGGCACCCAGCACCCAGTGCAAGCAGATTCCAGTGTTTGCAGCAGCGCTGCTGGAAGAGATTTAACCCTGGATCTCTCAGTACCAGGGAGCCAGATCATAAACTTCCCTGTGGTCATCAGACTCAAGGAAGAGCTGGAACACAAATTATCTGCCACCCCTTTCACCACAATTATGAAATCATTCCACACGACTCATGAAGATCCAGAAAAGCTCCATCCTGAGAGCTGAAAATCACTGTAAGAAAACCAGAGGGCTTTCTGTTCATGGTGACAGAGGGCTTTAGTCTGCACAAAGTCTACATTTATATCCAATAAAAGTAACTGCAAAATTTCTGGGTCTTTAGCACCATAAGCATCAGCCTCAGGAATACTTATAATTGTTACTTATACAATAGTGAAACTTACTTTCTTCACAGAACAGCAATGAAATAGCATTCTCCAAGCTGATCTGCTTCCCACATTGTACGCTGTCTGTTGTGTGTGGATATAACCGAGCTGCAGAACTGAGGGCTTTTTTTGAATAAAATACTGGAGTAAATTCCTAGATACAATTTCAATTACCAGGAAAGGGGAGACAACGTAAGTTATTTCCATTTTAACAATGCATCTATTAATTTATAATGTTCACAACCACTGCTCTTTATGAAATTTGAACCCAAAATGATTAGTGCAATTGAAATACTACACAACAAGCAGCTAGGAGGTGACCAGCCAAAGACACTAATTTCTAGACATTCTATGTCAGTGCTAAGAACTTTCCAAAAGAGGGCAGGAAGAATTTTCTCACCTAGAGATGGCAGACCTCAGATGATCACAAGAAAGTTTCAATGGCTATTAAAGTAGTTATCCACAAACGCTTGAAAAGGGATGCTCTTTTTCTTTGGACCAGTTGGAGAAACTAGGGAGAGAGGTGTGCTCTTATTTCAATTTGGGCGAACTTCATTCCATACAAAAAGCAAAGTATTTATGGCATAGGATATAAAGAACCTATGATCTGCCAAATCTCCTGCATGTTACACATTACAAGCAGCCTTCAGTTTTGCTCTGACCCCAGCAGCCCCTGGTGGCTGTTGCCTCAGGAGAGATGATCAGAATGGGGTGATTTCCACATATGGACCCAGTACTGGGAGAATCACCATGTCCTATCCATTGGGAGGGATTTCCCAATGAAAAGTTTTGGGGTTTTTGTGATAATTTTATTTGACAGGAGTCACAACTGTGGGCTGAAGAACAACTGAGCATCACTCCTATAAATGCTGTTGGGCCTTTGCCCCACAGCAAAAATAACTCTTGTGGTAAAATATAGCATGAAAAGAAATGCTTAGGGGGGTCCAGATTGTGTTTTTTTAAAACACTTTCTAACTGCGTATTTTTCACGATCTGAACTCATTCCACTTCAGTCAATAGTCACTCTCTAAAGATGATTCATCCTGTTGCTGGTTATGTAAGACACCTGAATGTACCAAATTGTTCACTGCACCAAAATACAGCAAAGGGAAAAAACCCTCAATTAATACAAGGCAGCCCTTTAGGAGCACATGAGCGGCAATACAGAATGGTGTAGTTTACTCTGAATGCAGAAAAATTGACTTTTCAAAGGACAGCTGCAGTTTTGAGCACCGAAACCAAAAGGCTTTGTAATCTTACAGTTGACAGTGAACTGTTTGAAGGACAGAAGATAAAGATTTTCAAAGAAAAAAAAAAAAAAAAAGCCAAAGCAAAGCATGAAATTCCAGAATGAAAAAATTAATCTGAGCTAAAAATTTGAGCTGCCTCATAGAAGAATCCCCTGCCTTGTAGTTAATACTTGATATCCTTTATCTGGTCCCAGATCCAAACTTCATTGAGCCTTGTGCTGTGCAAAAGTAAACTGGTGCACCAAACTGGTATTTCAGCAGGTGTTGGCTGAGCTCTCAGGCTGCACAGTTGTTCTGTCCAACAGGGAATCCTACACAGAGTTAATGGAAAGTTTCAGAACTGTAGGCCAGATGGCTTTTTATCTCACAAGATTAATGGAAGGGCACTTTTATAGACACAAACCACTGCATGGACACTTTTGCACAGGTTGCACCCATTTGACACCCTGTCACAGCAGAAGGAGCTGCTGCCTTCACAAAAGCTACCCCATACCCTGAGGAGTGTGAAGGGACGCCCAAAGAAACGTCTCACGAGTGACCATTTTCAGTCACACAAAGAAATGCAATCAGACAGGGAAAACTCATCACCAAAAGAGCTTTTGTATCACTCTGTCTCACAGAGTGCCTCATGCACTGGCTAGCAGGGTAATGGGCAATTACTGCCATCAAAGCAATGCCAGCCCACCGCCTTCCCCACCGGAGTAATAGCAAGTAAAACCAAACCAATTAAGCATTCAGAGGTGTGAAGCCAAATAAAAGGTGGCCTGCTCCTATGTGATTCAGTATTTTATAGCTCATTTAACTAGTTTTAGTTTCTGCTGTATAATTTCTGCTCATGTGAGTTCCTCAGCTATCTGAAAGCTTACTCAAAAGCAATATAATTAATTCTGGAATTAGCCATGTGGACAAATTTTTCAGAGATTCAGTGGACCACTTGAAGATATTACACCAAGACTGGATGCCTTCCTGACTTATATGCTACAATTCAGTCAAAAGGATTTGAAGATAAAATTACATAATTAATTTATGGTCTGTGTTACACTAGTTCTATCTAACTTTAATACACATCATTCTCTCAAATCTTCAGACATATTTAATTTCTTTTCTCCTCAGCTTTTATTATGTCCCAGACTTTTAATTTCTGGTTTAGTGAGCCATAGATAAAAGTTACTTGCAATTTACTGCACAGATATTTCCTTGGATCAAGTATCTTCCACAGAGCTTTTTATCCATAATAGGCAGAACTTTTTTTCTAAAGTTCCCTCTCCCTTAATTAGAGACTTCACCTTCTTTTTACTGGTAACAGAGCTCTCTACAGCATCTTGTCATGGGCTTCCAGGGAAGGTTTGAAACAATTTTCTTCTGCATTCATTCACAAAGGTATGACCAGAGCTACAGCCTCTCCCACTGGAAGAGCAGCTGTCCTTTGAGAAGTCAGTTCCTCTCGTGCACAGAGGTCCTTCTCCACTCCTCCAAGCCAAAGCCACTTCCTTACACAGGGACGTCTCTGTCGCTTCTGAAGAACCTACCACTGATGGTGTTGGAAATTGATGACCTGGGAAAACTTTTTTGCCACGGAAGTCAGGTGCTGGTTTAGTGCTCAGGAGGACAGACTGACAAGGAAGAGCCTGGCTGGGCACCATGCCACGGGTTCATGAGTCATCCTCTCCTCAAAGTCACACAAAGACTCCCTCAGCCCCTGAGTAAGGGCAGCTCTTGCTCCCTCCCTTTCTTATCGTGCCAGGTAATGAGCTGCCCTTCTGAGTCCTTGATTTTAAGGCTTCTTTATCAAATTTGCAAAGCAAAGCAGGTCTCTATTTCTGCAGTATGAGCTCTACTTAAACAGCTGCCACATGCAGTTCTTACACTGCCTTTGATGCACTTCTGCACCAGTCTCTCCTTTTAAAAGAAAAACTCAATCTGGTGGCTCTCAGGGAGCCTCTGTGAGGCAGCCCTACAGAGATTTTGGGGCATGACAGGACAACAGTTACAGAACTCATTAAAGCTAAACATTACCCAAGTTTTGTTTTACGAGCCTTATAACTCTAAAAACTCCGGGGAGATCAACTCAGATGCAGCAATGTTTGCCATGAAAACATTGTAATGCTGTGAAGTGAAGGGCACACACACAAAATTCAGCAGTGTGTGTGTGGAACAGACCCACACACCATCGTACCCCTGCAGTCTTGGGGAAACACTCAGGTTCCCAGATCAGCTTGGCAGGATTTTTTTGTTGTTTTGATTGTAATACAGATCTAATTAACACATCAATAGAACAAAGACCCTGAAACTGACTGGGTTTTTTAATCTTTCAAATGCATAAAATTGAAATAACCTGCCAAATTCACCATTCTAACATACCTGTTACTTTTTTTTCTGTTTACTTATAGAACACCAACAGTGCACTCAGCACTGTATAATCATATAAACTAACATTACCTCTCCCCTAAAGACTTCATGGTCCAGCATGACTGAGTCTTAAAAGTCATCACTTCTCTGAGGGCATATGCTTGTTTCTTAATTTCCTCATGTTTAAACCTATAAATTATCAACCATAACATTATACATTTTGCTAGCACATTTTGCAGTTTTGGTGGTAGAGGAGAACAAATGTGTTCTTCATGCAAAGATACACACAAACCTTTAAGTACATGTACAGCACGCATGTATACATGCTGCTGCTAATAGAAACCACAAACACAAAAACATAAACAGAGCAGGCTTTGCATAATTAGAAAGCAGTTCTGATACATATTATTTAGTCTTGATTAAAGTTATATTTAAGTAGACTGATCTTGGTTTGAATCAACCAGCCTCACATGTATACTCACTAATTATATACAATTAACAAGAAATAAAATTCCTCTGAATGAAAATTGGAAAGGAGATGATCTGGTTTTTGAGGGAAATGTATATTTTTCTAACCCATGTACCTTATCAATTTTCCATCTATTCTCATGCCCTCAAGGCAACACAGATTTTGATTTTTATTTTTTTGGAGACTTCAATTTTCCTGGATTTATTTTTTCCATGTGGCTGCAGAAGTGTAGGCATTAGACAAAGCCTGTAAAGTTAAGTCAGGAACTACTGTGACTTTTACAAGAAATACCCCATTACAGGCCTAGCTAGTATGAGAAAAGCAAGAATTAAACTTCTTGGTTTTTTTCTTATTTTATAATAAATTATTTTTGCTCTTTGTTTGTAAAAGATGCTTTAAGTCTTTCAGGAATTAAATTAAAAAGAAAAAAAAAAAAGGCAACTGATCTAGGAACATGAAATAAAGGATGTATTTTGTTCTTGTTGTCAAAAATGCAAAGTGAGTTCCTATGAGATAGCACCAAACTTGCACTCGGGCAAAGGAATCATCCTTCCAAAGCAACCCAGACATGTCAGACTTTGTAACTGGATAAAGCCTAATGAGAGAACATCTCTTAAAGGCTGCTGTTTGAGCTGGAGGTGGCACCTTGTCCTTCATATCAGGAGAGTTTATGCATTTAAAGTCACTACTGGGAAAAAATAAAATAAAAATAAAGTGAAATAGTCAAAAGGCTAGGGACCAGAAGAGCAGGGCACTCCAACCCCAGCTGACCCAGGGTACCTGAGTGATGCTACCACAGGCTAGCAAGTCAAGTTCCCTCTTGTGCCACCTCCTCCTACAGCCACAAATTGCTTCTGAACAAGAGAATTCTTCTTTAAAAGCAGAAAGTACCAGCAGACTCTGGATCCCAGTACACCATTAGGGAAGGAATTCGTGAAAGCATCACATCTCAATATGCTTTCTTAGCTCTGGCACTAAATAAACAAAACCCCTGAGTGCATCTCAAGTGTTCTCAGGACCCTCAACTACAGCACTTCAGGCTTTTAAAGGCTCTCTGTCTCTTACTGCTGTGATCCCACACCAGCAGCCAGAGTGTGCCTTCTTCTAATGATTATTTAGCATTTTTATGTGTGACTGCACAACTAACAGTTCTTCACAATTCTGTGTGAGCTGATATTTCAGCACAGCCAGTGTTTTATGTCAGCATAAATGAGAAGCTGTATGAGACTACCGCAAGAATGCTTCCCAGATCATGCTGATAGTAAAATTTTATAAGATAATGTTGGCGCTTTTAACATCAAGCTTATGGATTAAATATGTCCCAAACACATTTAATGTATTCAAGTCATTTATCATTATCTGTTCTAACAAACTGGCAATATTTATCCTATTAATTCAGGCAAATGTAGGACTGTTTACTGAGTGGTGGAGAATTATAAGGATATGTTCAGACAAAAATAAACACAAGAAAACTAAAGTGAATATTGTTTAATGTAAAAATATGCCATCCTACTCAGCTCTCAAAATAAACTGCTAAACTGTCCTCGGCCTTCTGCTTTCCAAAAAAACTGATTGTTAGGCTAATCTGTCAGGCCTGATTTGCATTTCTATATTTACTTTTTCTCACACATTTAAAATATAATCTTAGTGGGTTTCAAGAAAACATTCAGAGAAGACCTGGACATTTTATGATTGCAAGATCAAATACATAGCTTTTTGCATTTTTTCTTCTCATTTATGCTTTTAAAATGTCCTTCCTTTTTTGCTAATGGCTCTTTACTGAAATTTTATTTTCCTTTCCACTGAGATCTGACTTCTCCATGCTCCATCTCAGTGTACTACTTCTTTTTTTTCCAGTGTATCATTTTTCCAGCTTATCATTCCTTATCTCCTACCTCTTTGTCTCCAGTTAACTAAGCCCGGCTCAGCAGTGAGGTACTACCTGGAAGAGGTGCAAAGGAAAAGGTAGTTGAGCTGAGAACTGTGCCAACAAGAGTGAATAACTGATGATGAGAAACCCAGGCGAGTGTGGCATTATCTCAGCAGGTGATTTTGAGCACATAACATGAGAGAACAAGTATTTTTTAAACTGGCCCTGTGCTACAGTTCAGTTCAAAAACCTAGAAGCTGGAGCTAGCCTACCAGGTGCATAAAACTCCATGAAGTTTATCCCAGAAGATGGAAATATTCCTGGTATTCACCCTGTTCATTTAAGAAAAGAAATTGCTTTTTACACATGCTTGCTGAACAGGGCGTCATGTTGGAATACAAACTCAGCTAATTTTTCCTAGGGTGGGTGGCACCAGAAGCATGGGAAACTATCTTGGCAGATGGGCAGAGAAGAGGAACTATGACAAAATGCCTAAAAGCAGGTACAAGAGTCTGGTTATGCTTTTTCTGGTCCTGCCAACCCAAATTGCATTGCAGTGAAGGCTTTACAATAGCTTCATCCAAGCATGTGAGGACATTTCCTCTGCAGTGTTTCCACACTGACCTTCAGAACAAGAATCAAGGTCAATTTCTCACAGCCTAATAAGAAAAAAATTTCAGTCGAAGGACTACTTTATCAGGCCGTTGCATTGGTGTTAATGAAACAGGGGTTTTTTTTTTAACTTTTTCAGTTTTCCATTTTGTCAGGGAAAACTTAATTCTCCAGTGTTGAATCTTGTTATTAGGAGACTAAGCAACCCATAATAATGTCAGCAATGACATGGCTTGTGTCCCAAATGGTGCAAATAATTCACTGACTCTACTGGATCTATAGCAAACTGTGAGCATCTGGCCTCCTCTGCTTTGATCAACATTTTCAAAGCCTACTTGGAAAAGATGGATGCTCTTTCCTATTAAGAGAACAATGGGAACTGGGTTTCTCTGTATCCAGAGAGAAGGCAGTAATACAATTTTCAGCAGTCAGTGGAAGTTAGTGGTCTGACTTCTATTTGTGCCTTTGAAAATCTCCCCAGTGAGATTCTTTGGGTGAATTAGAGCTACGGGATAATCTCCTAAATTGGAACAGAATCAATAAGCTAAATGAAAACATTTACCTCAAACTCTAATTTAAGCCCTGAGCTGATGGAATTAAAAATGTCGTATCTCTAATAGATGTACAGAAATAAAAGTGTCACCATTAGCTGATATGTCATAACGAGCATAGGGCTAAAATTACCATCTAAAACCTCATGCAAACTCTACATTCAAGTGAAATAAAACACACATTCAATGTGTTTTTCTATGGGTTGGGATGAAGCAAGAGTAGGAACATAGGCCACTGTGCCTGACTTTTGTTTATATTTCAAACTAAAAACCACGTTCTTAGCTGATTCAGGGCAGCATTTTACTTTATGTTTCATGTTGTCCTACTGTACACAGATGTGTTAATGGAAATCAGCCCAAAAACAAAAGAGTGGGTTTTTAATGAGTTCCACACTTTCTAAACTAGAAAATCATTATCATAATATATTGGTGTTTAGAACAATGTCATAATAACTAAGACACAGGAAAAGAAAAATTCCTAAGTATATGAGCTACTTGAAATTAATAACCGCAGTAATAAAATCAATACTTTCCTCATAGGTCTTAGAAATTGCTTCCAATATTGAATTCCAATATTGAATTTTTTTATTTTGTCTTTTTTAAGGCACTGTAAGGCTTGTTTAATATTTGGATTGCTGATATTGTTTTTATCTATCACAAAGAGAAGCATTTTTTTCTGGAAAATCATTGAAAATGGACATGTAAAATAACCGAGGAAAAACTGGAGCTTTTCCAAGTCACCATTTTAAAGATTAAAAAATCTAAATTTGGAGACATCTAATCCTGTATCATTTTCCTTCGAAAAAATTGAAGTACCCATAAAATGCAAATGTACCTTTCAGTTATTGGTAGAAGTCTGTCACGGGAATAAAAAAATTGTACGTTAAAGTGTAAGATGTGGTTTTAACAAAAACTGTGACCGTAATAACAAAATTCTCCTCTCTAGTACCAGGATTAAACGTAGTAAATTATGATATCGAAAAGATGCTTTTCTGAGCAGCAGAGCTATGTAGCAAAATTTTTTTACAGATAAGATGGATATTTTATGTATAACACAAAAATAACCTAATAATAATCAAAACAAAATGAAAGGAACCTCAAGTTTATTAAGGGCAGATGAGAGAGTGATTATCTTACTTTCTCATTAGATTGGAGTGATGATTATCTCCTTTCAGAATTATCATTATAAACCCCTGTTTATTCAAATGAATACATCCACAAGGCTTTAAAATGTTTCCAGTGACTTCAGGTGTTGCTTGAAAAAAATTTTTGCTCTAATTAGTAAGTCTAGTCTATCCCTCTTCTCTTCTTTTTGCCTTTGTCCTGATTTTTTTGTTTTCCATGTTAGCTAACTTAACACATTCAATTCTTACATGGGGACCAGTTGTCTGATCCATTTCACAGATCTCTGCTCTGTTGACAGCTACTCTAGGTGCATTCAGAGCTATTTTAAAGATGAAAGCTGTTAACACAACTTTCTCAAACATGTCAGCTAAGACAATAGTTTCAAATTTTAAAGAGCCTGTAAAAACCTCCATTAAAAAAAAACAACCCACTTTAAAAGAAAATTCAATCAGATTTTAAAAATATTAGCAGTCACAGAAATACTGATAGCTTTTCAGATAAAACACTAATTTTGAAATATAAAAACTGTACTGCTATTAAAGATTAGCATAAAATCGATGTATATTTGCCCATGTTATGGTATAACATGGAAGGTTTAAACAAAGAGTAAAAATTAACCTCTGAAACCTGCTGGGCTTGCATGTAGTGCATTTTCACTGCAGAGTGTGAGTGAGGGAGGGAGTCTGTAATCTGTGAAAAGTCAAACGTGTAAGGTCTGCAGTATGACAGCCTGCCCGTGCCTGCCAAAGCAGGGATTCCTCTCTTCTCAAACTGAAAGCTTGACATTAGCAAAAATAAAGACCAAAAGTGCCACGAAGGGGGTGAGTGAGTGCCAAGGGTGAGTGGCAGCCCGTGGGAAGGGTGGGCACCTGTGCAGGCTCCAGCCTGACACACTGGCAGGGGATGGATGCTCATACTGGAAACTGCCTGAATATGACTTTTTGTGGGGCCCTTGAAGAAGGTGAAAGCATTCCTGGCTGACTCCCACTCTGTATTTCTTTCTCTCCACTGAGGATTGCTGCAATTTGGCTTAAAATGTCTAGTACAAGCCCAGAGGGCTGGCTCAAAAGTATTATTTTTTTTTCAGATTTTATATGCACTCAGTGTCCATTGAATAAATGAATCTCAGCCTCGCCGTACAGGAACACCTTTAACTTTCCCAGTGGCTTTTAAATGAACCACTGCCTCTAAAAGTGCTTTTTTTCCCCCCACCATATTCCAAGACCTATCATTAGCTTTTGCTACGCAATGGGACTTCATGAATTTGAGTTAAAAAAGAAAAAATCACTCAAAGACAAGCCACAGTCAACTCTAATGTAATCAAACTCCATAGAAATTAAAAGCATTTGGTTCACAAACCTCAGGGCAGATTTCAATCCTACATCACTATGACATCTGGAAAGAAGGAAAGAGGGGAGAGAAAATCCTGTAGCTCTTCCCTTAGCTCATCATTGTTTTCATTCCCTCATCTTTTTCCTCATTTTCTCCTTCTCTCTAACCTCTACATTTCTTCGCACAGCACACACTTAACCAGACAGCTAGGGCAAGTCATGTGGCAGAACTTCATATATGCCAATTCAGTTTGTCTAAATAATTTATTTCTTTAACATGAAGTTCATTGGTTTATCAGATTACACATTTGGAGGATTTTTGTCCTCAATTGAATTAACAAATTCTCTTCACTCAAATCCTCTTCACTCTATCTTTGCAGGAATTGTTTAACAATTTGTTCTTTTCCTCTCTTTGAAGCAGTTCAGGTCTTTTTCTTAGAATAAGAAAAAGAAATTCTTTCTCCTTATATATAAATATATGCAATATATACTACGATTTTTTTTTTATTTTACTAATTGTTTATAGCAAGGAAATAGATGGAGAACAAAATGAAACAAACACCTAACATCTTGTTTTGTAAGATGATATCTTCTCCTCTGACTAGCTGCTACACTCCGTTGCAGAAATTGCAAGGCCACCTGTGGATGCATTCCCAGTTATCTGTAATTTAGCTTATTAGCCCTAACACTACATGACATAATTCTCTGCTTACAACATATGTTGGCAGTTTCCCTCTGTGAGGTCCATTTACTGACTCTAAAGTGCCAGCACACAGCAAAACTGGGCAGTGCATACACAGAAATCCCTGGAGTAACTTGATATTTGTAACCCATAATGCTGCTTGATTTGTTTTGATTTAGATATATTTTAAATTCATCATTCTGAGATGTATGTAACTGCTTCATGACTACCATGCTCACTGTGCCCATTATGCAATACAAGGCAACATAGACCAGAAATTAGGAACTGTAATTTGGTAAGTCACAGTTCAGAAAACGGCATAAAAGAAAACCCCAAACAAACAAAACACCCAGCTGAAGCAGGAAGATGGAACTCAGTATTTCTGGAACTCAACAGTAGTTGTAACCAAAGTACTTAACAGAGCATTGAAACAATCAAATAAATTTGCAGCTACCGGGAGATGTCTGAACTTTGTTTTGTGACTAACTCCAACTCATCATATTGGCTTTTAAAAGTTAACCTCAAAGAAAGTTTGGAAAAAAATCGGTTTTGAAAACTGATTTTTAAAACCCCTTTTTGTGTTTTGTTTAATTTAGGCTGCAGATGTCACTGCATCAACTGTTGCTAAAGCCAATACTAGTAATTATAAATGGCACCAATACAGCCAGATTAATTTTTAACAACAGAATTTTAACAAGAAGAAACAAAAATGTTCATTTGTATTTTAACAACAGAATTTTAACAGGAAAAATAACAATGTTCATTTGTATTGGCTTTAAATAATGAAACAAATCAAAGAACATTTGGATCCAAAGTATGCAGCCATTTTAAACGAAGGCTATGACAGGTGACTGTAGACATTATAAAGATTATTACTCATATTTAAAATTAAACATTTTTTTCAGACTACAATATAGAAATGTGAAAGGCTTGGGTATACTTTCTAAATCCTTTGCTATCAAATACTGACTTGGCTCTGGTACTTCAAATTCCAAAGGTAAGGATTCAGCAGACCTATAAATACTCCTTTGGTGTACAGGAATATTTTTTAGTTCTGCAACACAGAAGAATTGATTAAGTAGTATTTGCAAAAGTATTAAGGCCTCTGGATAGAATTTGTTCTAGGATAGAAGCATGTGCTTTTGAACTTGAACCACCCTACACTGATGAATTAGGTATTTGGCTTTGTATTAACTTGTGAAGTTCTGCATCAGCATTTTACAATTGCAGCACATATTTCATTTTCATTGGCAAACCAAAACTCATTAGAAGTCTAATTTATACATAGCCAAGTGGTATGGCTTGTCAAATAGGAACATATGAACTTGGAAATAGCCAACATTTTCCAGTAATTTTAGAATTTTTCAGCCTTCTTGAAAGGGAGATTTTAAAGTTTTAAGGCTTTCTATAGTATATCTGAATAATTTCAGGAGCCAAATCTTTTATTCTGTGTTTCAGTGCCAGCACAAGGTTCCTTCAAAACCATCATCCCAGTTTTTATTCTTGAAATAATACTCCATGCAAGACTTCTGGTTCTGGAAGCAGAACATCCATATTTTCTTTTATTCTTCTTTGAATCTTAAGAATTTCTCCAACTCCTCATAAAAAAAGATCATGAGAACATTTTATTCTCTCAAGCACATGGAAGAGAACTGTAGACAGGAAAGTCATAAGCCAGAATTTGAAAATAACATGGTAAGAAAGATTAATGAAGAATGAAGAGAGTTGTAATACTCTAAATCAAAATGAAAATCAAAAAGGAAAAAAAAATCAATAGAAAAAAAGGACTTATTTTTGGTCAGATTTTTGTCAGGAACTTCTCTCAAGCTGTGAAGCTGATAAACTACTCCAAATGGTCTTTGACCAAAAGAAAAAAAAAAAAAAAAAAAAAAAAAAAAAAAAAAAAAAAAAAAAAAAAGGTGAGTGAAAACAAAAAAATTAGTAAAAAAAAAAAAAAAAAAAAAAAAAAAAAAAAAAAAAAAAAAAAAAAAAGATAGAAAATGTGACGTTTGAGAGCCAAGAAACCTAAAATATAGTGATCAGTTGCAGTGTGCTCACCACTCCTGCCTGAACATCCCTTTTTAATTTACAGAAGTTAAAAACAGTAAAGCTGCAATAACAGTCTTTTCTCTTTACAATTGAAATACCTGAATCGAAATATCTGCTCAAAACGTTCTTATCTTAGTGCATTTAATTTGCCTGAAATCCACAAGCAAAAATTCATTACTTAGTACTCTTTTTACAGGAATTCTTTTCAATAAAATTCTGCTGGACATTCTATACCAAAATTTGTTTCTGAAACAGTCTGCATGGCCATAACAGTCAAATAATTAAGCCAAATGTAGAATTTAAGTAATTTACTACAGTCTATATAATGGTTGTAGCTTTGTTTACCAAGCAGTTTGCAAAAGCAATATTACTAACTCAAACCACAACATAATTGCTTTGTCATGGCTCTTGGCAGATGAAGCAGAGTGCACAGGTATGTGTCCTCTACTCACTAGACAGGAGCAAGACTACATTTAATTTATTACAGCCTTTAAAATATCTCTACTGTGTAATGCACAAAATGTCAGTCCAAAAGTTCCAGTGGAAGTCTAATAAAGTTTTTCATCACTGAGACTATGACCTCACTGTACATTTTTTCTGAGAAATGTTTGCGTATTCATTTATTATTAAAAAAAAAAAAAATTAAAAAAAGTGAATCCAATACATTGAATTGATTTTTATTCCTGATTTTCCAATATTAACTTTAGTGTGAAATAGAATAATTACCAGTTAGGATTTACAAAACTGCAAAGCTTGAACATATCATTATTGTAATTAATACTAGTTTCCAATGCTCAGCATGTATGGAACAAGGTGTGTTGCTGCAGCTAACAGTGATTAATAGTAGTTTAGGCTCCCGTTTTAATTGTATTAGAATGCCATCTATGCTGAATAATATCACGTTAGACTATTCATTTTTGCTCCAGCCACAGAGTGGAGTTTGGATCATCCCCCTCCTGGAGAACAGGAACACAGCAGCAAGTCTCCCATCAGCCGTGGGGGCTGCTCCCAGCTCCGTAAACACAAAACCAAAACCAGATGTCAGAGATCTGCAGCGGAGATTTGAGGATTTCTTGTGGCTCTCAGGCTCAAAATAAAGCTCCAATGAATTCTTTTTAAGTGAGGCAGTAGGACTTAAGTATCACAAAATGCTCTCATAGAATATTGTAAGCTGTTTCTACCTCATGCAATGCCAAGACCAATCCAAGCATCTTAAATATGGATACTATTCCAAGTTTTTTCCCCATTCTCCCTCATTATATCGAAATATATGAAAATGAAAGTTATACAATAATAAAAGTTGGACTTCCAAGATAATTATCCATAATAAGATACGTCAAACTTATGCTATGGAACCAGGTTCAAGATATTTTTCTGTAGAATGAAATTCTGTTTTGCTTCAACTGATCTTCCCTTGCTTAAAAAGTGTTAGACAAACATTTTGAAAGCAGAGGAGCTACAATAAAGATGGTGCTAAGCTGAGAAGCTCCACACATGTGAAATAATTATGTAGCTGACAGTCTCAAAAATATCCTTAAAGAATACTTCATCTTTAGGGATAATTTAGCCACATGGACGCCAATAGAAGTTTTTCCATTGTCTCATACAAAACTTAGTCAAAAATTTTGACAAAAACAAGTGTCAGTGTCTCAGAAAGACCTTTAAATAAGATGACTGGGGAAGAATGAAAGCACTGTTTTTTTCACAAATTATAAATTCTAGAAAATATACATGCAATTAAAATCCCAACTCATGCTGAAGCATTAATATAAAAATCCTAAAATACAATATGTCTTTCCTCAAGGAAAAAGACCATAAACCTGCTTTGACAAACTTTAGCCATGTATAAAATGACAATTTATTTTAAAGTATTAGATTATTCCAGTTTTCTTTTAATATGGACTCTGAGAAGTTAATGCAATCTCTACCCATTTTAGAAAGATTAAAAAAAGAATCTCAAGCAGTTAAAACCTGTGTGCCAAAATTTATAACTTACTGTTTCATAATAAAACACTTGCTAGATTTAATTCATTTTCTGTATTCTATAAGAATTATAGACAGCTGCAAAATTATAAAAAGGATTACAAAAAGTGCTGAAGTAGTTTTCTCTTACTTTAAGTTGGACAGCCTTATAATGCTTTTTTCTCATTAGTGTGCATGCTAAGGAAAGAAGATGCAGTCTTCTGACCATAATTATAAGGATTATTTCACTAGACCATCCTTCTGAAATCTTCCATATGTTCCACTTAGGATCACAGACAACTTAATATTGAAATAATATACAATAATGCATCTGATGTCTTTGTTTACCAAGAAAATTTTCAAAGCGGTATTATTTAAACTCAATTCTGATTTGCTGTTTTTTTCTAAATGAATTTTTTCAACAGAAACCTCATCCATGGTTCTTGTTACTGATATCCTCCTCCTCCAACTAATTTAATACAAGAGAATGTGTTACAGTCTTCCTTTTTCCTAAAGCAATTCCTAACTCTTATTTCGTGAGGTTTGCAATGAACAATATACTAACAAAACACATTCTTATTATAATGATATTAAATAGTGACTTTGATGTTTAATTTCTCTTTCATCAAGAGTTTTAAACTTTAGCCCTTATCCGTGATGATATTTAGATGCAAGGTTTAAGTGGACTAATTCTCTCAGCAAAACTTGCAGATACCTAAATAAAAATGCCCCTTAACAAAATTTTTGTGTATGTTCTGTAAAATATCTCTCCAGAAGGATAAGTCATGTACATCTGCCACAGACAGTCCTCATAGGATTAAAAGTGGAAACTTCAGGTGGATTGATACTACCAGTCCTGAAAAAGAATCCCAGACCTCACAAAGTGCCTACTGTACAATGACCTAATGTACAGAAAATGAAATAAAAGTATTGAAAATAACCTGTAGATATAATTATCTTACAGAAGAAAATTTCTGTTTTCAACATAACTTACAGAATACAGAAGATAAATTGGTAAAGATAATGGTAAACTGATAAAAGCACAATTGTTAAAAAAAGAGATTATCTCCCTTAAATTACCACTTACAATAAATTCAGGCAAGACAAATGAAGTTTTGAATTGATACATCATTGAAGTCAGGGATGTCAAAACTGTATTTTCTGAGAGTTCATTATGAAATATAACTAACACCGAAATTAATCTTTGTGGTCTTCAGAAATTACATTACAACATATAGCTCAGGGATGTAGCGAGCTGGTTCCTATCTGTCCACGGACAGCAGAAGTGCCTTTTTGTAGTCATTAGTCAGCCTGGGACAAGAAAAAGCCCGAGAATTGTATTTATAAGAGAAGATATGTTACCGCAGGGAAGCTTATCTGTTTATTTCCCTTCAGCTTCATCAATCTCTTCCGGCTGATGCCTAAACTAAAAATGAATCAGCTCACAGCTGTCACAGAGCAGTGACATCAGTGTGACCAGAGTTTCAGTGTGAAAGGGTACTGCAAACAGGTCGTAGCAGCTCGACACACAGCTTTGTGAGGACAGAAAGTTGAGAGTAGCAGCTGCTTTGCCATATGACTGTTGTGTCTTTTGTTTCCAAGTCAACACAGGGGGAACTCCACAGCTCACTTCTGTCCCTCAGTTTGAGTCAGTCACTTCCATCAGCCAAATTCTGAGCCCTGCTTGTCCATCCCTGTGATCATACACACGCTGGAGGATCAGGAATGACACTCCCTTAACATCCTTGAGGGTGTTCTCCTTCCCCCAGGCTGGGTACATCGAGCCTGGGAGGAGATCAGCACCAGATACCCCCTCTTAAACCTTTAGAAACCACTTGCACAGTCTTTGGGCTTCCAGAGCAAATGAGTATACAGACAAAAAGTTTATGACCAAAAGCTTCTGAGTCTCTGCACTTAGCCATGCTGCACAAAAAGCTTTTGACCTTGAAAATATTTGAATGCCATTGACACCTTCCCTCTCACTGGGGTAGACTCCCAGTAATTAAGAATCCAAGATTTCACCAGAGTTACTCAGTTACGGGTACATGAAACACCAGACAATATCTGAAAAGTCCTGATATGATAAATAGGAATAAACTGAAAATTGTTTTAATGACCATATCCACACATTTTTAAATTGTGAATGTACAATGCCACAGCAAATAAAAACCTAAACTCAACATTTTATTCACTCAGAGAGAAAAAAAAATGCAGTTGTAAGCCAGCAAAACTGTATCATATGAAGCAGATACTACTGCCTGTCAGTATAATCTGCTAGGAATACAGTTCTTAAACTCCATCCATCTGGGCATGTAGGAAAAAGAAGTCATTACAGCAGTGGGAAGAGACAGTATTCTTCTTTAAGGTCAGAGGGGCAATTCCTATTTGTTGGCAAATAGACTCCTTAAAGCATGGTATGATCAAAGGGACAATCCAGAACAAAGCCAAGGCACAATTGCCTGGTTTTCTAATGTCACATACACTGAAGTGAATGTTAGATTAAAAGAACGCAGTATTAGGCAGCACACGACCTCCAAATTTTGTACATGTACAATACCTTGCTAAGAATATTAAAATACTACAGTTGCTCTTGTCATGTGTGCTACTAGAAGGGTAAAACCTGATTACAAAGACGACCCTGCCCATGCAGAGTCTTGTGCACACTGCACATGATGTATTAAAAATGGAATTCTGCAACAGCTGACAGGACAGGGAAATGAGGACTGGGGAAAAAAGAAGAGGAGTCAGGGAAATGTACACCCCCAGGCACACAGCAACAATTTATTCGACCTGCCTGCTAGCTGTTGGGTACTTCAAGCTCACTAGAATATGTTCCACTGCTGATAAAAAAAATGTGTCACACGGAGGTGGAGGAAAAATGGAAAAGCGTGTTGAAATTTGTGGTCAGAATTCATAATCTGTATTCAGCAATGCCTAGTAAATGAAAAAAGAATAAGGAGCAGTAAATAGTTTTTACCTGACCTTCAGACAGGATTTTTTTACTATTGTTGGGATGATTTGAGAGATTGGTAAAGATGCACCTTTTTTTGCCATATGACTGTCATCATATATGATATGATTTGCATCTCATCTCCTCTTTTTGCTTTATGAATTCCTTGCATCCACAAAATATTTTTAGACATTTAGTGTTCAAATTTCAGCTGTAACTTCAAATATTTGCTGGTATTGCTTGGTATTGTTTCTGTGCCCTGGTTAAGCATGTAAAAGATTACTGAAAAAAAAAATCAGAAGTACCAAACAAATCTACACTTTTTTGCACAAATCTTCTGTGCAACGTATGTTTGCACAAGTAAATTACATTTCCTTTTTTTGAAACAATTTTCTAGAGGGAAAAAAATATCTAGTTGAGCTCTAGGAAGAATTCAGATATGAACAAAACTTCTATTTATCTATGGCTGCGTGCTTGTCATTTATTAATACACACTTACAAATCTTCAGTGCCTTTTTTTCTAGTTATCTTACTTTCATTCCCTAGTTTATCATCCAAATATCTGCCCCTAGCTGGTGTTTCCTAAAGGTGTTCCCCTGCGCTGTAAGCCAACAAAATTAAGGCATAAGGAACTGTTTGGAGTTTGGTGTTTTTTCCCCCCTCGTGACAAGTAATACCTCGCAACAGATGCTGTTCATTTCTTCTGGGTGAGCTTCGTTCTCACTGGGCTTGCAAGGTAATACAGGGAATGGATTGATGAATAGTGTAAAAGTAAATGGGTTGAGAAAAGCAATACTTTAGAAAAACAGAAATGGAGCTGGGGTGTGAAAACTGTGGTGGAGAAAAAAGTGTTTGTGGTTAATGAAGAAAGTAATTGGAAAGGGTAAGTTTTACAGCCTGCCTTGGCTGTTCCTATTAGAAGATCCAATCTCCCATATCCACAGGATGACAACTTAAAAGAGATTTTGGAGGCTGACAAAGCCCTCAGTGTTACACCATAATGCTACTTTCACAAAGAATTTATGAGGACATGGCAGTGAAAAACTGGAGCCCTTTCCTTCCTCTGTCAGAGAGCAGGAAGATTGGAAAGACAAAAAGACACACATGTAAATAACCCACAGGCATCAAACTGAGTTACAGTGTCTAACACAACACTCACTCCTGCTTGGACACCAGGTGCTGATAATGGTGAGTTTGAACAAAACTGCTAAATTGTGGCTAAAGCATCTAAAATAGGATTTTCAGAGGCTCTCAGTGAAGATTTAATTGGTTTGCCAAAAGCAGCAGGGATTTTGGATGCTGCTTCAACAGAAAAGAGAGTTGAATCATGTTTTCCTTTTGAATGCAGCTCTACTAATGATTTGTCTCTGACAAACTGCACAACTTTTCTGCAACATAAAATTAGCCACACAAATACTCATGGCTTTGATACCTGAATATTTCATTGCCATAAATCCCATGTTAGGCAAGGCGTCTCACTGAAATCAAGGTAAACTTAAACCACTGCAGCTTTCTGGGACCTTCTGGTGATAGTGGATTTCCACTTGGTGGTGTTACATCAGTGCTTTGGGCAGTGCCAAGGAATAAACCGGGAGGATTCAATGTGTTGGGTTTAATTAGAAAAGCCTCAAATGGTTTAAGAGTATGCTTAAATGGGAATGTGCCTTTGTGTGATAAATACCTGCAGCTATTTCAGCATGAACAGAAGGACTCTGGTGGTTTGCATTCATTTGGTAGAAGTGCAGATGAAAAATGGATGTTGCGGCCCCCTGACCATGCCCTTACCTCTGTAACTTTCCAAGGATGTGGGAGAAGAGGCAGCTGACACTCAGAAAAAGCAGAGCCATCAGTTACTGTTAGCATGATTATGGTTTTCTTCTACGCTGTTTGGTTTGCACTTGTAATTGTGGATGCCAAATTATGTTGGTAACCCAGAATTTGGGATAAGCATTCTGCCCCCATCACTTCACCACTACAACATTGAACTGATTATACAAACACAGAATGACTGAAGCTAAAGCACATCATAGAAGACTTCTTCAACAATGAAGAACATTTCCCTGTAGAAAATTAACTTTTCTTTTTTTTTGGATCACATTCAGTTGTATTATTAGAGGATAAATGTCTCTCACATGTACTAAATTTTCAGAGGCTAAAGGCATGTCATAGATTGGATTTCTCACCTTACTGTACCTGCTACCATATGATCAGAAAATACTTTTGTTTTAAAGAGTTATACCTTCAGAAAAATAAATATGTCTTGAAGTGCTACTCCTAGATTTAACAGTAATTCTCTTGAAGCAGGTACTGTGTAATATTTTACATCAATCTTTTTTATTCTTCCAGGAAATTACCAGAGGTAATTGTAGATTAGATGACCTAGGTGCTTTGCCTTTTCTTTTCCAAACTTTATGAGACTAATTTGTCAAAAAAATTAGGTAAAAATTCAAAGATGAAAAGGAAAGCACACCTGCCAAAATGCCTCGCTAATTAGAAATAGCTTTAAAAGACTGCTATTAAATACAATTTGTTCTGCATTTCACGTCAATGAAACATACTTGAACATTTCAAATCCTTTCTCACCATTTTTTCTAATCAGAACTTCCTACGTTGTCACAACTTGGGAATCCCAATGCATTACTTTTGGAAGTGCATACATCTACATAAAAAGTGACTATTCCATTTATATCATCACTGCTGTGCCCTATCATTGTTCCCACTACTGAAGAAAATGTTCTGTCAGTGTGATGATAGATGGCCTGGAGAAAGAACAGTGCAATTAACCTTTCTTAAGCTTATTCTCGTTTAAGTGAGATAATGGAATTTGATTTTTCTTTTCAGAGACTTCTGAGTTTTAAAATTATTTTACATTATGCAGAAGCCAAGCTCTTTCTAGGTTTCTTACAAAACAATTTGACAATTTTTGTATTATGCATTTGCTTGTCATTCAAAAGAAATGTGACTCATTATAATTAGTCCACAAAAATATAGCTCTAAATAACAAGACCTCCTGAATAAAAAAATACAGTTGAGATTTTGTGTTCTAATTTGTTTTCTGGTTTCCTGATGATGACTTTAAAATGCATTCTCCTGAAGTTTGTAAACATTCCTCTGAAAGCTTACTCTCTACAAGAGAGTTGAAAATTCTTCTCTAAAATAAGAATTAAATAAGGGTTTAAAATCCTGGTGTTGTTAGCATGGGCTAGGAGATGATGGGAATTTCAGCTTGAAACAGAAGTGGAAGAGGTGGAAGTGTTGATTAACATGCACACATCTTTTACTGGACAGGAAAAAGGGTCCACTTGTGACAGTTCCTGTTTAAAAAGGCTAAGTGACTTTTCAAAGTCACACAGGGATGACTTTGCCTTCTGATTTCCATTCCCTTGCTCCATTAGATCTCCACAGTGCTCCACACTCATCCTGACAGGATGATGTGCATGAGCTCATCGTGACTGACAGCTTGCTGCACTGTCACCTACATAAGGAATATTAAAAGAAAAAAAGGAGCTACAGTCCTTAAAGCAGGTTGCAGAAAACCTTGAAATACTACTTCCCAACATTATAAGTACCTCACAATGTCAGTCAAAGGCATAATTTTATCCCTTGGAAACATATGGTTGCACATTTAGCTCTCTATTTTTTGTCCTAGTGGGAAGAGAAAATGAATAATGTCTCTCAGCATAACAGACATCCTTGAAAATATTTGCCCAGGTGAAAAGGTGCTTGGTTTTTGTTTTTAAACTTTGGGTAATCCCACTGGGATTAATTTCATAGAATAAAATATTGTTTGGTAATTTGTCCAAATGAATACTTAAGTTGGCCCATATTTGTCAGAGCATTTCCTTTATGCTGGTCAACCTGACTCAGATTCGGTAGAAAACTCCCCTGTGCTGTATTGCAGGAGAGATATTATCTGTGGAACATTATCCTATCCCTGGTGCAAAAGAGCCAGGACATCACAAAATAGCTGTAGAGGCTGCACAGTGAGCGTGAGAGGTCCTCCTGCTACAGGCAGTCAGCAGTGAGGCTGATTCCCCACAGCCTCTGAAGTTTGTATAGCCAAAGAAAATATCCAGGAAAATAGAACAGCCAGCTCAGAGGCAGAAACAGGGAGCTTTCCTCCAAGAACTGAGCAGGATATTGGAGTAAAACAATTCAACCTCTGGCTAAAGGTTCAGCAATGCTCAGTTGAGCATCACTCCAGACTCCTCTTGGCACAACAGTCCAAGCTATAAATGAGCACTTCCCAGAGACCAGGCTGGGCCACTGAGCTCTCTTTACTCCTTTGTAACCAGCTGCCTGAAGAAACTGGGCTCACTTGATAGGGCAAGGAGTACCAGGAGGAGCTATAGAGCACATAAGGGGTCTAACAGTGGGAATAAAGCAGGAGGGCATTAAATGGATCCTTAAGAAATCAGCACAATGCATTTACTGCTGAAAGGTGCTGCTGGGATCCACCATTTCTGGATTTTTTTTTTCCAGGACTAATGTGAATGGACATTTATTAATTCTTTCTTACCAAAGAACTGGCAGTGTTAAGTGCAGAAAAGAGCACTAGCACTTGCAGTGCCTGAGGAGAAATATCAACTAATTTCATATATCTTTGTGTATAGTAAAAATTAAATGCGTAGTTTAACTGACATTTCCTTGCCTTACATAATGGTAGGTTTTCTTTTTCAGANGCAGTGCCTGAGGAGAAATATCAACTAATTTCATATATCTTTGTGTATAGTAAAAATTAAGATATGTAGTTTAACAGATTTTTCCTTTCCCTACATAATGGTAGGTTTTGTTTTTCAGGATCTGAAATTTATCTTGTTACTTGTCTCTTAATTGCATGTTTCCTTTCCTTTGTATTCCTGAACAGAACAATTAAAGACTGCTGATGGTCCACCTGAACGCATGCATAGAAAAATAGATAATGAATTATTTGATTTTTCTTCACTCAAAGAAGTAGAAGCAAAAGCATGCTTTACATGCTCATTGTACGGTTTGATAGATGAGGCAGAGGTGAGAAAACGTCATGTTTTGCAGCTTCCTACACAATTTAATTAATCCTTCATACCACTATGAGTAAAGTAATGCATAATCTAATAGGATTTTGCTGATAATTCATCATCAATTATTGTTCCTCATTGTAGTGTTAAATAATACCAACCTCATTCAACGTGTGAAATGAGTCCCATTGATTCCTTTGTCTTTGTAATTGAAAGGGACAGCCCCATCAGTTTCATTAGAGGTTATTTGTCCTCTAACACATCAAACAAGATTTAGAGCTTAAATATTGGGGAAAAAAAATCCATTCCAAAACACAAATCCAAAGGTAAAATTTATAAGGTCAGTGAAACACTAATATTAGGTTCAGCTGCCCAAGCATCCCAGAGACAGATAACACATTAGCAGCTGGTCCATGATTTCCCTGTGAAAATTGCAATAAAAGAAATGACTGTAACTTAAAATCAATGCTAATAGAGAGAAGTATGACAATACACATTGCAGGCCAGTGTACATTTCTGAAAAATGTGCTTTCATAACTGCAGTATCAGTAGCTTTGCCAGTCACACTCGTGTCACACCCTGATTTAGGACCCAGAGAACGCTGGGACAGCAGAAGCATCACTATTCAATCATATTATTTTTGGCTTAGGGAGAGAACGTGCTTTTTAAGGAAGCAATCCAAGCCATAGATAAAAATCAGTCCTCCTTAAATAAATGCTGGAATTGCCAAAGGAGCTTAGAAATATGAGGGAACACATTTACTGGTCAGGGCATTTAACACTTTTTATGCTGGAAAGGCATGAAAGTAATGTAATAATATCAGGACCTACGCAGATGCTCAAGAGCTGTAGTAGATTATAAATACATAAGCAATTATTTATTTCATATTCAGAGGCTTGGCCCATTATTACCCACGGTTTCTAGAATATTTTAGTTGTGTTCTTCAACAGCAGGATGCACTATCTTGACCAGAAACCGCAAAGCAGAAAAGAAAAATAGCACTTAGCTGTCTTGCAGAAAACAATCACCAGTATATTCATTGAGTTCAATATCATTATTCATGCATGAAAGAGCTACCTGTGAAAAGCAGTTATGGATTGGAATTGATTCCTCACATTAGGCTTCCGTAATGAACCTTTGCCTTTAAGGTGTTATGTATATCCCTGGTGTGAGAGACAAGTTTTCTTCCTCTACTTTATGGAGAGAAGAGAAAGTGAGGCAGAGCTGCATCTATAACATCAGGCTACCTTGGGATTCCAGACTTTCCTGCTCAAACCCCCAGATTATCTTCACCCTTCATATATTAGTTCTCTTCTGCCTCTCCTGGCAAGAAAATACATTTACAGGGTAAGGACTGGCTCACATCTGAGCTTTGCTTTTAGGAGGAGAATGAGACAAAATATCTCAAGCAATGCAGAGATATTGCCTTCAGTTTGAGAAAGAGTAGGAAAGAATGTTAAAAACTATTTAGCAATTAGTAACAACCAAAAAGATGTACTTTTACAAATTAATCTGGTTAGTCAAACACACAAGCAAAAGAGAATAGCTTAATATTTTATAACACATTTGTCCTGCTTGCCACCTGAATGTTTTAGTTACTGCACCAAGAATGCATCACCTTAGCAGGGTCTTTGTAGTTAACAAGAACCCTTCTCCTTACATAATGTGCTTTGTGTTAAATTTCTTTCTTGGAAGACCAACATGCAGTCAACATTTGCATGACCCAAGGTTTAGCTTGAAAACTTGGGACCTGAATACCATTTTCATTTTACCCATGTTTTATTTTCTCCATAAACATGTCAAACATGTTTCTGTAAGTATTGGTTCTCCTTTCCTTAGATATCCTTAAAAGATGGACTTTTTTTGCACAAAATGGCAGTGAGGAAGTTTTCTGGACAATTTAATGCATACAGTGAATATGTAAGAGTTAATTTCTTCTTTATGAAGCAACAACTCAGCTTCGTTCAAAGTCTCAAGCCAAATTAGCAACAGCTAATGAGCTTTGGCATACAGAATAATGACACAAATGCATGTTTACTTCTATAGCTTTATCTAAATAATGAAGCTATTCTCTATTTCATATTCTAGGTTCTCTCACCAATATTTTAATAGAATAGCACATCTTTAAACATAAAGGACCAGCAGGAAGGAAATAGCACAGACAAAATTTTTCCCAGCCCTTGAATTCTGGAGGAAAAAGGGGAAGCAACCTTTTCTCCTACTTAAACATCTACACAGCAGTGTTTCAGGTTTTCCCACCTTCTGTACAATATTGGATCAAGAGCTTTATGGGATGGTGAATAATGTTCATAGGTTACTTGAGGAAGAATTCCAAATGGAGACTTTGCTATGAAACCTGAGTGATCCCTGGCACCATGACAGATTTTCCTGCCCTGTAACACCTTCAGCATGATCCTGATGCAGAGTCATCAGCTGCTTTAGCTGCCCCTCTGGCCAAGGAGAAGAAAAGAAATCTCAGGTAAAGGTCTTCAGGCTTTTACACAAAGCAACTGCTATAATTTCCATCTGGGAGTTTGAAACAGAAAGTTGACTCCAAAATTCAGCATGTAATCCATAAATCAAACCAAAGACCCAGCAGTAACATGAAAAGAAAAAGAAGGGCAAGAGAAGATGGTGATTTAAGGCATTTAAAAAAAAAAAGGACCTAATAAATAACAGCAGAACAGAGGATAAGAACAAAGAAAACAAGGTGAGGAGTGAAGTGACTAAAGGGAGTGTTGAATGGAAAGTAGAAACAAATTAAAGAATTTTACCTCCTCTCTCTCGTTTTTGATAGCACAGAAATGTTTACAATGTTTCTATCACACTTTTCTAGTGTGAACTTTGTGACTTCTTGGTCTTTAAAATTTTTTCTAAATACTACCTCTAATTTTCATTTTGGTGACTATGCTATGTTCAAGGCACTGTCTTCAAATTTGTGCTACAATACTCTGGCACTAGCTTGAATCATTATTTCAATATTTATTTAATTGTTTTCTCCATTCAGGAATGAGTCTTAAAAGTGTAAGGTGCAAAACTGTCTTTATGTTTGAGATGCCCACTAATCCCCAAATAAACACATTCTGTTGTCTTGAGCATCACAGAATGGTCTGTATATTCCCTGGATTAAAAATAGATGTTTTTGTTTTTCTGCTCAGTTTCCTACTTTCAAAAAATATTGACTCTGTGCAAGAACTTCCCACATATCAAATGAAATTATGGATTAACAATATACCACATCTTTTTCACTTATTCCTTTTTTTTGTACAACCTAGCTGGACAAGGTAGAATGATGCAAACTATTGTGTATAAATGCATTTTTAGTGGGTGCTAGAATTGGATTGCTTCCTATTAATTCATATCTTACATTATTGTGTAGTAATTTCCCCATGTTCCTTGACAACAGAAGCAAATGGAAAGTGATGGGTGTGTTGCACTTGGAATCTGAAGGAGACTTTATGTTTATGTTTGCTATTGTTCCTTTTAATGTCCCAGTAGGGTTTCTCTAGGATATGTAGTCAGCATTCTGAATTTCATTAAGTCTGCTGGACTAGGCTATGGAATATGAAACCATATATGCAGAAATAAAAAATTCTTAACTCCTTTCTGTCCATTACTTTCTATTCAACACGACACATTGTTGCCACCTCAGTATCTATATCTATATTTTTGTAGGTATTGAGTATGTTTTACTGTATTGCAAGGGCAATTTGTATAACATAAAAGAGGATTTCCAAAAGAAATATTCAGCTGTGTCCATCCAGAATCTGTAAGAAAATCCAGAATATGGAATTTGAAGCACTCCCTCAGCTAAAGGACGATCCTCCCTTGAATATTTCATTTGTAAAGATAAGAAGTCATTCCTCATCTGCATCTCTTTTTTCCTTTGAAAAGGGAGTATGCATTTCAAATCCACTAGGAATACAAAGGTCAGTTTCACTGTGCTCAGCCATTTGCTCTGATATAAGAGAGAAACAATAATTCTGCCAAACTAAAGTGGAAACGTTCTTGATTGACATAAATAAAATTTCAGTTTTGGTTACAGAATTTAGCCCTTTTTGTGACCCTTTGAAAGTTCCTAACTTCCTAAATATTCTTTTAATTTTTCACCAGCTTCTTATGAATATTACCCTTCTATATAGAAACCCCTTAATTTTTTTTTTTTTTTTTTTTTGTAATTTCTATGTGATTCTATTTAAACCTAAGGGAATCAAATTGAGAAGTAAGATTTTCACTTCTCATCAAAGGACACAGTGGTTTCAAGCCAATCACAGACTTCATCATTATATATTGATATATTTATTAACCATGAATTCCATGGAGCTCCACTAATGCATAAAAGCTACTGATCTGCTTGAAATTTCTACAAATATGCTTTTTTCAGCTTTAGAGAAAAGGACCTGTGGGTCCTGGTAGACAAGTTGAACACGAGCCAGCAACATGCCTTTGCTGAAAAGAATACCAGTGGCATCCTGGGCTGCATCAGGAGGAGTTTTGACAGCAGGGAGGTGATCCTGCCCCTCTGCCCAGAGGTGCAAAACCACTTGCCAAGGCCACACCGGGAGTGCTGGGTCCTGTCCTGGGCTCCCCAGCGTGAGACAGAGATGGACTTACTGGAGAGAGACCAGCCTGACTTAGTCTAATGGAACAGGCATTCTTCATTTTTCCATATATACAAGCAGAATATGTAAAAAAGTGTTACTGAACTCTAGCATTTCCATGGCCTTCAGAACTTCAAATTCCTTGGGCTCTTTAAAATGCTAAAGCAGTATCTCAAATATAGTGCATGTTCTTTGTAGTAAATACCTTATACAATCCCAAGGTTTATCTTCTTTAAATTAAGCTAGCCCTCAGAAGCTTAACGTTTAAATCAGGATTACTTCTCCACCAAACCAACACAGGCTGCACTTGAATATTCCAAATCAATGCATGACTAACAGGATTTTTCCTGCCACAGACTGACTAAATTCAAATATAATCTTAGCTTCTGCTTCCTTTCTACTGATTACAGTCAAGGATGCAGCAACCTTTGCTGCTTGGGTGAACTCCTTCTGATATCTTAATGCAATTTACAGTACACCCTGGGATAATCCTTTGTTCGATATTGCTGAAGTGGCTTTTTCACTGACCACTGGTTTGAGAAAAGCTCAAGACATTATTAGTGAGCAATCATTAATTAAAACAGTTTACTTTTAAAATCATTTTACTACATATAGCTGAACAAATGGCTTTAAATATTTCATCCTGTGAATATTATTAAAAAAAATTATTAATATAATTAATTTCATTCAGACTATCAATTTAGTTAGATCCCAGTACCTTATTCAAAGGAAATTCAGTCAAATACG
Organism: Pachycephala philippinensis; assembly: GCA_013397055.1. Classification (NCBI taxonomy): domain Eukaryota; kingdom Metazoa; phylum Chordata; class Aves; order Passeriformes; genus Pachycephala; species Pachycephala philippinensis. The sequence goes on along the minus strand of VWZT01009447.1, from coordinate 54,852 downwards.
TATGCATATTTTTGTACATGGAAGATTTGTACTTAGAAATTTCAAAGTGAATATCTATATCTGATGTATATTGGTATCAGTGGAATTGATAAACAGCCCCAGGGTCCCCAGTACAGGAAGGACATGGACCTCTTTGAGTGAGTACAGATGAGGACAGCAAGGTGACCACAGGGCTGGAACATCTTTCCTATGAGGAAAGGCTGAGAGAGTTGGGATTGTTCAGCCTGGAAAAGAAAAGGTTTTGGGGTGACCTAACTGTGGCCTTCCAGTATGTGAAAGGACCTACAGGAAAGATGGAGAGGCACTATTTACAAGGGCCTGGAGTGTCAGGACGAAGGGGAATGGCTTCAAACTGAAAGAGAGCAGGGTTAGATTAGGTATTAGGAAGACATTCTTTACTGTGAGGGTGGTGAGTCCCTGGAACAGGTTGCCCAGAGAAGCTGTGGATGCCCCATCCCTGTCCAAGGCCAGGTTGGATGGGGCTCTGAGCAACCTGGTCTAGTGGAAGCTGTCCCTGTCCATGGCAGGAGGGTTGGAACAAGATAGTCTTTAGGGTTCCTTCCAACCTAAATGACTCTGTGATTCTGTGAAACATCCTCCAGCTCTGCCATCAGATGAAGAACTTCTCAATGTGAATGACCAACTCTGCAGCACACGCCCACCTTACAAAGCATCTCCTCCTTCTGCTGGTTCTTCCTCTTCCCTGCCCTGCAGCTGAGTGACGGCAGCTTCTCTGGAATAGCAGAGGTCAACTCACATATTTTGGCTGCAACTAAAGGGCCTTTCATCCATGTTGTAGTTTGAGACCAACATGTGCAGGATACCTCAGATTTTACATTCCGACTGTTAAGAGAACCAGAATTACTTTAGAGTGTTCAAACCAGACACTCTCAGCTATTCCACACTTCCCAGAACAAGCAGCAAAGGCAGGGGACAACTCATGCTTTTAAACAGCTGATATGAATGTTGTGATTGTTCCCTTTTTTGTGATAACAATGAAAAAAAAATGTTACTGGTAGACCTCATTATATTTATATATGATATTATATACCATTCTGTCCCATTTACACTGAGCTGAACTCATTTGGGAGGCTGAATGATGACAACTGTCTCCTAGTCCCTGCAGCAGGCAGCTAAAGAATTATTGATGAAACAGCCTGCTTACTCCCTTTTGTCTCTTTTCTGTCCTCCACGTGCCTTGGCCAAATAAAACAATCTTTTTCATCCTCTCAGAGACTATTTTGCATGTGTACTCACAGCTTTGCCTTCTGTGTTTGGGGACAATGCCTATTTATGAGAATTCTCTGGCAGCCTCTCTCCACCCTGGACTCTGCTGTGTACCCAGGCATGGGGAGCTACATCTCCATCACTGCTGTGTAAGGACAGATGGAAGGTATTCCCAGGACTAATCCTTTCACTTTCCTTTAAAATTCTTAGAATCTGACTTATCTATTCTCCTGACTTTCAAGACTTCCTTCACTACAGTATCTCACCACCACATTACTTTTGCAACCTACTTATGACACACCTGTGAGAAGGGAAGTATTTGTATTCTCCTTGAACTAGCCTGGACTTCTTGTATTAAAAATCAGATGGAAAAAATCCCACAGCTTTACAGGGAATTTCCCAATTCTATGAGCATTTCAATGCATTAAGATAGGAAAGGAAATAAAATTATTTGTTGTATCTATTCTTCTCTTCCAGAACAAATCATGAGAACACCAGAGAGATAACAACAATGTGCATTTGGATGAGGGATATTAGCTGTTAAAATCTGTTTCCACAGCATTAGGGTTAACATGTAAAACCTTCAAGCAGAGGAAGACTACCTTTAAAAACTCAAAGCTGAATTAAAGTTATTGTATTCTGAAATGCTGTGACTAGCTAATTCTATAAGTACAGAAAAATTGTTTGTTTTCTGGGCAAGAAGCACTTCAACATTTTAGTTATGTAAGTAACTGGTTGGATGACATTTTGGAGCAGAAACTGTACAATAAAACACTCAGGAGATTATTTTCTGCATTTTCCAAAGAAGCTTAGCACAAAGTCATGCTCCAACTTTTTATTTTCTGTTTTACAAGTGGGAGTTTCCTTCCCATTCTCTTGCAATGCAGCTGGGGAAGGTCAGAAGCTCCCGGGTGGCCATCTTTTGAAGGCAACTTTCATTCTTGTTCCTCCGAGCTCTTTTATATCAGCACACACCAATGTCATAAGTAATTACTGAAAATAAAAAATTTCCTAATCGATGAGAAAGTCTAAACCGAAATAAATGGGTGGAACTAAGCCATTAACTGAGCATTGCTCAGCAGAGGAAGTGTTCTGCAATATATGTTGCAACAGGGATTAACTTAAGGTATTAGCAATGAGAAAACCCAAGATCATGTCTACCAAATTATAAATTAATTTTTTCCAAAGCAGAAGAATTAGATGGAACAGATATTTCCATTACAGTGAAATCTCAAGCTAGTTGTAAGAGACTCCTTTTGCTAATATGGACATTTCTTTGCACTAATTTCTAATTTTAAAGCAGATCAACCTAAGGTTATCACCAAAGTGAGTAGATCTCTTCTCACAGTACATTTTACATCCATGGAATTAAAAAAATGGAAGCTTCAATTCATTTCAGTTCTTACCCACTACTAAAATGGAGAGAGTGGAATGGATTTTGGCAAATAATGGCACAGTCAGTCTACAGGTGGAAACAAGTACAGAGAGCTCCCTCTGTAGCTGTGATCAATGAACAAACATATCCACACTGCATCGACCTGATTGGAAATACAGAAAAAATCCATAAACCTCCACTTTAATTAGAGACTTCACCCAGATGGTAGGCTTTGTACCACCTGAAAGACATCCTGGTTCTGATAGTCAGGACAGAAAGTCAGAATATATTAAACAAAGATCATCTGTAAAACTCAGTTTAGCCTGTAGTGAAGTATGAAGCAGGAACTGCTGGGCTGTGGATGTCCACCCAACTGTTTTCACAGAAAGTATCTTGAAAAGTGTTAAAGCCAAGGTTCATATGAAAAACTGGTATTAAGTCAAGCCCAAAGTAGTTCAGCCCTTTGTTCAGTCACCAAAATTCAAGGTGAGTTATATAAGTCGGGGAAGAACAGTTGCAGTTTTTCACTTCATGTTTTTCATTTCCCTGTAGCAGATATTTTCTGTAATGTTCATAACTACCTTATCTGTATCTGCAAGATTCAAAAAGTTACGACTGATTAAGTACTATTCCTTTCCATAAAAACTCAACCTGCTACTGAAATTACAGAGAAAATTTATTCTGATGGACTTCCCACTTACGTAAGAGCAAACTTTAATGTACTATAATACACTCTCACACTTAATTTTCATCTGCTGGATAGATTGCAGTGGCAAATATGTTGAAAAGTATCCCATATGTTATATTAAGGACTGATGGCATTTTCACTAGTGGCAGAACTGATGATAAACATCTATCAGCAATAGAGGGGGACTGGACTGACTGGAGGCTATGTGGATTTTCTTAAATTGTTTATATAAAATCAGAATGCATGCTCAACTACAGACACCAGAAGGGAGAATTACTCCTACAGTGGTCGAGGTCAAAGTGACCACGCCACCGAAAAATACAGATATCATCATGCAGTATTAGGTTTTACTGAATGCTTTGTTTCTTTTACAAAACTGAAGAAAGAAAGTCCCTTGGGAAAGAGCCAAGGGATCTTTTCAGGCACTGCCCTCAGAGTCTGCAACACCTTCTGAGTTACAGGACAAAGTTGCATAGAAATATTGCTGCCTCACAGCCAGGGGTAAGGAAAGTTTTGCCACAGGTATCACAGTTGCTGGCTGAAGTTGTATATGGATTTCCCCAACTACAGAAAGAAAAAGCTTATAAAATGCAATCAGTATCCATGCACAGTCTGCGCTCTGACAGACAACAAACCACTTGTGGAGCTTTTGGTGCAGTGCGAGGGGGTGTTAGCCATGGCATCTGTTCAGCTGGGGCCCTGGGCTGGACTGTGGCTGTGCAAATCTGGGATAATCAATTAGGTAGGGTGTCAGTGTGCCAGCACAGATGTCCTCAGTCAATTGCAGATAATCATCGCCTTCTTTGAAATTTCCAGAGGAGATTGCATTACTCTTGGGACACCCTTGACCTGCCATCAGGAAAGGTTTCCCAGATAAGAAAAATAAAAGGATCATATCTTTTTCCTAGTGCAGCAATATATATTGCAGGCTATTCATAACCTTGAAAGGGTTAGAGTGATGCACTGAGAGCTGTACACATACTGCAGGACACAGGAGCAGAGCTACGCTCTTCCTCCCTCCCTCAGAATGAAATAAATACTACAGCACCTTATGAAATACATCCAGGCACTTACTGTGAGATATTTCTCCACGAACTACCTATCGTGACAGCCTGTCAATGAGGAATAAACAGTGCCATCAGTGATAGCAGCAGACATTCTTTACCCGGGAAGACCAGCAGCTTTCTGGGTGTGTTGCTTTTGCAAGGTCACACAAAGGGAGAAAGTTTTTAATTTCAGTTCGTGCTTATTCAAGATGGCACCTGGAATATAAAGAACTGTTTGTGGAAAAATGAGATGAAACTTCATCTCACAGGGACTAAAAACCAATTTATCGGTGCTTCAAATTTTATTCATACTGACTTCAAAAACTTCCTACATAGGAGTAAAACAAACCTAATAAAGTTCTTCCATATCATCCAGCTTCTAATATGCTGTTAGAAATTTTTTAGAACTGATCAAGGTATCAGTGGTGAGAGCTTGGAAACAAAGCTTGATTTCATTAGAAGCAGAGGACAAGTTTTGAATCTGGAAGAACATGTTAGGGGAGAAAACACGAATGAAGCTCATTTTGCTTAATCCATCACTGCAGAAAGGACAATTATTGCAGAAACAAAGGCTAAAAATGGCTATGATACCCAGGACAGGGAGCTGGATTTAGAGGACTATTTTGACCATATTCTGATTCTTAGCAAAATTATATTATATATTGATTTTTTTTTAAATTATTTTTTAAATAAAAGTTATGGGATGAGCAACAGCATCAAGAACTTATCCACATGGGAAAGAACATGCAAGCAGAAGAGTCTTCTGTTCAGCTGAGGTGCATCTGGAAGACCTAATGATAGAACACTCACTTTTGCTTGAAACACAGTTTCAACACCAAGGCAACTGCTGAATGGACCAAGAGGCTGCAAAAGCATGTATTGACTACTTGAGACAACCCTAATTTCTCTGATTGACACTAGTTCAGGAGAAAGCAAAGGAAAAGTAAAGCTTCAATAGAAAAAAAAAAAATTACATCAAGACTCCTAGGCAACAATGATAAATACAGCGAACTAGGTATGCTGGAGTTAGTCATGTCTACATTGTAGTCAGGGCTCTGTAGCTGAGAGATAAACCTGACAGTCTTTATCTGGCTTGGGTTTCAGTAGTCAAACTGTTGTGACAGCACAGAACTCATCAGTTCATACACAAATAACGGCTGTGACTGTATTTTAAATATCTGTGGGCTCACTTGGGCATGTACTGTGCCTCCTGTAGTCTAAGTGAGTTTATTCACTCTCCACACACTCTTTTATCACATGGTTGACCTAAAGCAGTCAGTTCCTGTATTGAATGGTGGGGTTTATTTTTTTTTTAATTTTTTTTTGTTCTATTAAGCATTACTTGAAGTGAAATAAACCATAAAAAGCAGAATTCTTTGTCTGCTGTTCCTAGAGCCTTTGGATAGGTAGCATTAACGTTTCCAGCAAATTTTTGCCTCTTTCAGTGACACTACTATGGAAAGGAAAAGCCAATTTGAGTGCCCTGTGAAGGCAATAATGGCTGTCGCTGTTCCTGAGCAGTGATATAAAGGGTCAGACATTCTCAGAGAATGCTCATCACACAGTCAGGCTGAAGAGACAAGTCTGTTTAAAGAAGTATTTCACGTACATTAAGGAAATAGTTTTCCAGAGTTCGAGCATCCTACTGCATTGGCTGTCTTTTGTGACCATACTGTATAACAGTACTGCAAATTTTGACACTGAAATATCAATGTATCAATTTCTCTAAAAGTTAGACTATGTAAAAATGTTCACACTAAAAATTGAAAAGTTGGACTTGCTCATTCATTGTAAAGAGAAAAATAAATATGCTCACCCCTTAGATGTTAGCCCCGAGAGTCTGAAGAAACCTACAAAACCTTGAGTTCTGTGCCAATGCCATTGATCAGATGTCAGTGTCTTGCAGGACTGATTTAATTGGTTTGGATCAGGTTGGACCACCCTGATTCTATTAAGGGTGTAATTGATTTTACTGTGATGACTTGCAGAGAAAAGTCTTATCTAGTGTGTACAAGAAATTCAGGCTCCTGACACAGTGAGCAAATGTAAAAGGGCTAATCAGACAAAACTTGCACTTCCAGCTTTGCAATTTAAGGGTTTTTTCCCATAGTCTGCAGAGATTCCATCCTTTAGCTGTGTAAGATGGTGTTGTTGGGTGTTTTTTTTCCTTCAAGAACCCTCCCAAAATGTCATAACCTACTCCAACATGAGTATTATCACATGCTCTGCTAACGTGTGACCTTCCAACACCGCACGCTTCCCTTAGGCATGAAGGCATCCCCGACACAAGAATGCTCATGTTAAGACAGCCCAAGTGATAAATGAAATGCAGATTAAGCCTTAATTGTAATTAATTATAAGCCCACACAGTAACACCCATGTTCAGCACCATATAAAATCGGATTGGTTTCTGTGAACACCTATCAATGTGTAAGGTTTAGATAACAGCACAAATTCATTCTGGAGAATGCTAAGTACAATATCAATGAGCTTCATCCAAGTCTGTTGACTAATGAAAGGATTTTAATAATACCTTTGTAGTTAAAAGCCTGGTACATGTTGCCCTCTTGTGGAAGTCGTGATAAAGTACAAGTTCCTTTGAATTTATTAGGATTTTGCTGTGATATTTTAATGTCTGGAATGCAATGATTTATTAAATTCACGATGTGAGTAGTTTATCATGTTAAACACCGAGTATATTCTCTAAGTGGCTGCACTTGACAAGCAAACCTAGGTAATTAAATCTACTAAATCAGGCTCATGCACTGCAAATTACATGGTCGTAGCATATGTTTCATTTGCTCATTTGGAAAATAAGAAAATAAATATCATATATAATTTTAGATCCTGGTCAAAGTTAAAGTTTTTTCTAGCCATTCAAAATGATTTTTAGATTTTTTTAGCTGTTTGTTATTGAAAAACCCAGGCTCACCTCACCTATGAATGTTTGTACCTGTATTGCATATGAAATAAATAGAATCCCTTGGATGCTTCATATCTCACTGTCAAATCACTCACATTCTTTAAATGCGGAGTAATAAAAATAATTTCAAAGAACAACACATTTATTCACATTTTCTCAATACATATTTAAGATACAAATATATTCCTTATCAACTAAGAAGAAAATCATTAAACCTTGAATTAAAAATTTAAGCAAACATCAGAGAACTAGAAAACAGATTTTAATGAAGCTAAAGAGAAAAATCAAGAAATTCAAAGGCAGTTTAACACACTATCAGGATACTTTAACTGTTAAACATTGAAAGGTACCTGAATTTTCCACGGGCTATTCTGCTCATGTAAAAATACAATTTAATTCCTTTAGAATGCTAACAGAAGATAAGTTGTGTTTGACACACATAGCATCGTATTTAGGGCAACTTCAGATACTTCTAAGTGGTTGTCTTTGCTGTTTGTTTAGGGTTTTGGGGGTTATTTTTTGCCATTTCACTTTGGTTTCATAGATGAGACAGTTTAGTACAAACTTGTAGCCTTGATCAAAGATTTCCATCAGCTGTGGACAAAGGTCAGGTGTCCATGTTAATGTTATCAGGGGTCTCTGATACTGCTGACAGCTAAGTGTCACTGATATGTCTGCAGCATCTGATGGATTTGGTGTGATTGCTTTATTCTTCACCCACTGAGGTTTTATTTAGTTTAGGAAAAGGGGCTGAAGGGAGGTTGTGATTAGCTAACACATTTCAGCTCACCCTGTCCCATGACCCTTCTCATAGTGCTGGCACAAACTAAACATTTTACTTGATTTGCTTGGATGAAATCAATCCAGGAGGCAGGCGGCTTCAAAGTTTAACTGGTTGGTATCCCTGGATTGTCTCACAAAAAAAAAAAAGGAAATTTACAGGATGTTTGAATTCTTTCAATGTATGGGATCATTTATGGAAACTGTAAACTACTTGGGGCCACAGTGTCATTGATAAATATTTGGATGAATGGAAGGTTTCAAACTTTGCTTTTTTCCTAGCAACTCCCTCTTTTCTCCCGTATGAAGTTTTTGGCTATACCTTCCTCCTGCTCTAGGAAAACAATGATTAATGAGCATCCTATAAACTGAAGCTATGTCAACTGATAAGGCCCTAAGGCACTGGCTAGCATCCTCAAATGATTATTCCATATTTTTTCAAGACCAATTTTTTAAGTAGAGTCTTGTATTTCTTGGACTGTTATGTCAGAATTTTATCTAAAACATCCCTTAAGTCTGGTTCTGTGCTTTTACAGTATTAGGATATGTAAGTTTGTGTTTAGAAATAGATATTATATGCCTTCTAACATATGATCATACATGCTTATTGGATGTAAATTACTCGAGTTACCCGTGCTTCCCAGAAGTGTGTTAAAGGAAAATGGCTTCTGCAATTTTTAATGCACGATGGCTTATCAATCATCAAACTCATAACAAAATATAATCTCTATAATACTAATACAGACACAAAACTATTTCATAAGGCTTATGTCAGTATGAAATACGCTGATCTGAAAAGCAATTTACTGGTTTTTGGTGTTCATTTATCAAGGCTGGTCTGATCAATTCTTGGAGCTGGCTGCCCACGAAGCTCCACACACATTAATGCTGGCTCAAGGCAGGCGGAAGGGATGCCTGGCAGAGAGCACTGGGGAGAACACAACCATTGCTGCTGCCAACAGCCTCAATTTACTTTGACTTGATTGAGATGTGAAGCAACACCACAGCTAGATGACCTAGGTAAATTGAGGCTTTAGCAGTTTGAGGTCAATAAGGCCCAGGCTTGAAACCCCAAACCACCTACACGTATCACAAAGCATTAGGCTCACGTGTTCACAGAGAAAAGCAGCACTGACACAGCCCCTGCCCTTCCTACAAGCTCCTGGGACTTTATTCATGATGGAACATCCTGCAGCAGAACTCATCTCCACACCAGAAAGTTACGGATCATGAAACTTTAGCAGCACTTACCATAGCATCCAAACTGAGGATAAATGAAAACAATATATTCAGGTGACTGCTTTTATATTCTTGCTCAAAAGCAGACATAAATACAGCGCCAGTAACTCTAGGAGTAGCCAGGGTGGAAACTGCTCTAATTTTAAATAGCAAAACACAGTTTTTTCTGGTTCCTCACCTAGCCAATTACACATTCATCTTCTCTATCTGGTAAATCAATTTGGAATAGTACCATTTACCAGAGTCATGAAAGCACTGACAAGGTACTTGACATTTCTGTTGATTCTGACAAATTATTCATAGAGAGAAGAAGATAATCAGCGCAAAAAAATGTTTTATCCATGAAAAGAAAAACCAAACCAGAGAAATGTGAAAAAAAGTCACAACTTAGGGTCCTTCATTTGCAGCATATACACAGCTGCACACACACAGGAAACTAAGTGAAATTTCTAAAATAGCTTTTGGGATCTGTGCAATTCAGATACAGGTGAATCAATGTCAGCAGTTTGAGTCTTGACCAGCCTGATGGCTTGTTCAGTCCAAGTTTTCATAATTTTAGTCCAATTAGAACTTCACAATGGGGCTGCCCTGACTTCAGGTTCTACAGAGGAGAATTAGAGAATTGTAGCTTCAGAAAAATCAAGGGTGAAGGTGTTTGGTGTGAAATGCTCCAAGGCAAAAATGCAGAAAATATCCAATACTACAGTCATTGTGGGGAGAGGATCCTAAACCTGAGCATCCCTGTCTTCTCCTTCATTTTCTCACAGCTTTAGGTGAAAAATGCTATAGATTGTCCACACATAAGCCTCATAAATTCATGAGTTATATGAGAAGAAAAGGATAAATCTTACAAAGCTTATCTGCAGTTGAATGCAAAAGAAAAGAAAAAAAAAAGATGGGATTCTAAAATCAGGCTTATCAAGACAATGGTCAGGATTAAGCTTATTGCAATCAAAAATTGAGATGACAGTCATACTAGATTTGAATTTCACCGCTGCAAATTAGTGCAGAGGTAACTCCAGTGTGGCTGGTGAAATCTTCACTGATATCTGTGTTAGCAATTGATTAAGTGATGAAGGGATGAGCATGTCAAATGTATGAAAACATTACCTGGTTTGCTCTTACAACATGGCCATAGCATCTTACAAACTCTGAAAATCAGGTTTTTGAGCAGAGAAAGCACAAATGCTTTCTGGTTTCTATCTGTCACTGAGTAATGCAGAAACACAAGTTGTCACTTGCAAGTCCCTTTTACTAATAAATTACTTAGCCCAAGCACTATTAGAAAAGTCTGCTAACAGCCCCTTTGAGGAACAAATAAAAGTCACTCTGTGCATACACAGTACTTTCAGTTGAATAAAACATTTCATGGGTCATGAGAAATGTTTCATATCCTGATAAATTTAGATTAGCAGCCATACTCCTTCACAAAGGTGGGTGAAAAAAGCTGCTTGTTCAATAGACCTTCCAAAGGCTGGAGGTCTCAAAAAGCTTCTAAGATAGCTTTTCTTTTTTGTTTTTTTTTCTTTACTCCAGAAATCAATATGCTTTAAACCATTTTACCTTCAAGAGTTATAGCACTTTAAAAAGATTGAATTAAAAGCAGAACTGTTCCCCAAGATGTTTTTTAATCTAGCTTCTCCATATACAATGTTATTGTATCCCAACATTTGAACCCGAAAATTAAGGTTCAAAACATATATTCTTGTCATGGATAAATTTTTATTTTTAAGATCCAGAACTCAAATGAAATATCTTTATTTCACACAATTCAGGGGAGGTAGGAAGGGATGAAATGCCACAATATTATCCCTACTGCATTCTTTTTTGCTTTCCAGTTAGTGTAAGATTTATGTGGTACTTCAGTCTTCTGCTGAATTCACTTCATAGTGAATGTACATGTACAGCAACTTTAGAGCCAAAATCAATGTGAAACTTGCAGATCTTGTTTTATTTGTTGGTCTGTTAACACAAAGCTCATCTTTGCAGCAACATCTTGGCAGAGCAACGTTAATATATTTTGTTATATTCAATGTGATTTTAATTATCTTAATACAAGGCCTATATGAAGAAGGAGTAACTGCAACATACTAAAGCATTTCATCCTGTTTCTCTTCTAAAACTGAACCATGAGAACAATGATTTTCCAGCAAACTTGATCAGGAATATAACAAAGACAAGGCATATCAGCAGCATTTGGCCCAAAATCTCCACAAAGTCATTAAAATCAGTAGGTTCTGAATTAATACCTCCAGCAACAGTCAAGGATTAAAATGAACCTAAAGCCCCGTATCAAAAGGTTACATCTCTTTAATCATGGGATTTATAGATTCTCTGTCATTTCTCACAGATATCTGCAGTTTCTGCTGTAGTTTCTCTCAGTAATTTCTGCTCTTTACTGTTAACCCATTAACTCTTCCACATCCACCAGCCACAGTGGGTGACAGGAGCCACGATCACAGTTTGAGGGAACCATGTCAGACCAAGAGGTTCATGAACAATATAATGAAGAAGATGTCCTTGGCAAAGCAGGATCCATCACCATTTGACAGCTATTTACACAGGCCTCAGAATGTCAATTTTAAATTGACAAAATTATTTACATAAATGATTACTTTATTCACTCATATCAAGGCAGCATTAAAAGGGATGGGAAAAGCTTGCCCAGGCCATCCCTCCCTGCCCCTGGAAAGAACAGATGTGGGGCTGCTGAGTTGTTAGCCTATGCCACAGTCCTGGAAAACCAGTCCAGGTGCTGGTCAAAGGGAGAGGGTAGGGCCAGTGGTGGTAGCAGGCTTTGCTGGCAGAATGTATCCCTCATTTTCAATTTTTCACCCACAGGATGAGAGGGCAGCCTTATACATTTTGCTGGCTATTAGCACGGCCAGCATAAAACTATGTATTTTCTCTTTGCTCTTCAGCCAGCACTCTGTCACAGCTCCACTCCACAGCAGCTGGGAGAGGAAAATTTATTTTTGCCTACATTGTTGAGAAGCCCTGAGTCAGCTCTGCTAGAATGATCCCTCATGATGAAAAATTTATGGCTTTTGCTTTGCCTCCCTCCCTGCCTTTTAATATTCTTGCCTTTTCCCCACAGTGTTTTTTCCCAATTGGATTTGGCAACCTCCCCAATTCCTGTTTCACATTCTCCATCATCATTTTCAAAATAAATGTATCTAGCCTCGTGCGTCCATTTCAAGACCTTTCTTTTAAGACTGATGGATTTTAAAGGGTGAGCCAAATCCCTAAATGCCCTAAATCAATATTGTTCTTTAAGAGTCGCTTTAATTGCTTAGATGAGGCACCTGTTTCTCGCCAACTTGTGGAAGGAGTGAGTTAACACAAGGCAACGCCATCAGATGTGAAGGGCTGTCACCATCTAGAGATGTTGGAATGTGCACAACCATCTAAAAATAGCCAGCCAGCAAAGCACAAAAAAATTGACTATGAAATAAGGCAGCAAATCAAGTAATCCCCCTCTTTCCAGCTGCCTGCAAATTACCATTCTCTCCACCCAACACAGGGCTCCAGCCCATCAGGGTTGATGACAATCAGCAGCCTGGATAAGAGAATGGAGCTTACTTCCCATCAGTGCCATCTGTACAGGAGCAAAATGGGAAGGGTCAGCCAACCAATCTACTTGCTGGTACAGTAAATGGGCACCAAGAAAGGGTAAAACTACCACTAGGTTTACTCCAGAATTTTGTGGGCTTAATTTACAGGGAAATTTTCCATCTCAGAAGAAAGGCACAGCTTAAAAAAATGTTTAAAATAAATTGTTTGTTCCGGCATGTATTTTAGAAAAAACTTCATAGAACACAGACACAAACATTTCCTTCTGCTTTGCCTGGGGTTTTCTCTGGATCTCATTTTGGTCTCTGTACTTTTCCCTTGCATTGGTTTATAAAAATCTCTTTGTCTGTGATCTCCAGGAGTGTTTCTGCCACGTCAACAAGCAAATGAGAAGAACTGACCTAGATGCTAACACAATTTTACATATTATTATTATTCATTTTTATGTATATTACTTATTTATGAGTAGCACAAAAGTAACTCCTGTTCACACTGCACCTCCCCTTGCCTTTGGAACAGAGGAATGCTGCATCTGTGCTCAGAGGATGCCGGATAGCTGCCTGTGCCTGCCTAGATTTGGCTGACAGGCAGCCTGCTGGGGTGGCACTGCAGCTGGTAGGAGTTGGGACAACCTTTCAAGTTTCAGCTTTTTTCCTAAAACTGCACCAGCCATTGTTAGGATGTAGCCAAAATATCTCAATTATCCTAAGTTACACGTTACACAGAATATCCTGAGTTGGAAGGGACACACAAGAGCCCACAACTCCTGGTCCAAGAATCCCAGTGTGTGCCTAGAGTGTTGTCCAAGCCCTTCTTGAAATCTGGGAGGCTTTGTGCTGTGACCACTGCCCTGGGAAGCCTGTACCTGTGGCCAACCATTCTCTGGGAGAAGAATCTTTTCCTAATATCCAGCACAAGCTTTCCCTGGCACAGTTCCATGCTGTTTCCTCAGGTCCTCTCACTGGTCAGCAGAGAGGAGATCAGTACCCACCCCTCTGCTTCCCCTCGTGAGGAAGCTGGACATGGCTGTGAGGTCTCCCCTCAGTAGTTACTGAGAAACATGCATTTACTAAAAGCCAATGGAATGCTGGTTCCAAAAGAATATGTAGTGTTCCAAAAGTGTCATTTGTGAAATTTCAAATATCTGCGTCTGCCATTAACAGATTGCCTGTGTTAGCAGAAACATGTCAAGCACTGATCCATTCTTTTCTTTCTTCCTAAAAATAGGTCCAGAACCTTTAATGAAGGACTAGTTTCAGTTCAAGGATAGGAATTCCAAGTAAGTCATAAACAAGTGGTTACACCAGGTAGCAGAGCTGCCTGTGCACCTTCTGGGAATCAGCTTCTGGGGGTCTGTGTGGAGCTGGCTCCCAGCTGGAGCCTCCAAAGGAGCTGGAACCAAGGCCACATGCAAGGACCCACTAATAAAGACACTGTGAGCAGAGACAATTTTACAGAACCTTCTTACTTTTGTTGTATTTGACCACAGCCGGAGTACTTCAAGAAAAACATCTTGAAATACATTACATCTCAATTCTCTAACAAGAAAACCTGTCCTCTAGACAACAGCCAGGTGAGAGCAACACTGAGATCTCCCAAGCAGGAGAAAAAGAAATGTTCTGTATTCTGCATGTCCAAGTAGATGCTCTGAGTCAGCGTTCACCTGACCTTCACACAGGTAATGTCTAGCAGCAGTGTTAGGGTTGAACACCAAAATAATCTCATTTCCAATTACTGGTCTGTGGACAGGCGGAGAGTTTCAGAGAATAAATAATATTAAAAGAAATACCAGCAAACTAAGATATTTAATGTAATGTAAGATGTATTTTTTATCTTTACTGACTGATCCATGTATCTGCTGAGCTAGTATTTCAGAAATGCTATTAACAACAGGAGAACATCCTTGTTTCTATCAAGAGGAGCACATTTTGTCTTCATGCACTTACTGATGAAGGCAATAACAGTTCTAGGAAAACAAATTGAAAGGTTTTTTATTATTTAGCTAATTTCATGCTTTTAAGAGAAATAACACCTCTTTAAGTGTCTTTAAGCTGTGCATTTTGTCAAAATGGGGTTTTTTTAATTAACATTACGAATTTTTCAGACAATTGAAAAAGGTGCCAGTAACTCTGATGTTGTGATAAATGATAAAACTTTGGTTGTAGAGTAATGGAGATTAAAACTGAGTAGATGCATTGCTGACAACTTGGAATGTCAAACACAAAGGTGTATTTGTTTCATTCTGGAAATCAAATAGATTTATTGAATTTTCTTGCCCACACATGAGAATGCAAAATAGAATCCAAAAATGGCAAAGTGATTTTAAAACTACATTTTTACCAGTAGCCAAACAATGTAGTCAGAACTATGTTTATTTACCATTTACAGTTTTGTAACTGTAACTTGGAATTAATAACACATTTGAGTGTTTTGAATCAGCCAAAGAGGCACCTGAGCTTGTAAAGCTAAAATTGTGGAATACTTTTGAAATATGATGATGAAATCGTTGTAAGGATTGAAATATAATAAAATTATTTGCACTTTGTATTTACAGTTTTTTAAAACTAAAGTGCTGGGGGAAAATAAGGCTTTTTGATTACTACTGACTAGAGCATGCGAGCAACTGATATGAATTTTTTAGCAGTCTTTTCCCTTCTTAAAGAGCAATATATACTCAAGAAAGGGAAAAAAAGAAATCATATTTTACTTTCTTTTTTTTCCCCTTCTCATTTTCCTTCCCACCACACCCTCTACTGTTGTGTTTGCTCTCCCCCTCATCCCTTCCATGTTCACTCCCACACCCAATAAGCACGGACACCTCTGTCTTACAGAAGCTGCTCTTCTCTCCCTGCAGGATTATCAGCATAATTTGAGGCTCTAAAGTGACAATGATGACAGAGAAAATATGCAAAATAAAGTCAACATTCTTCCTCATCTGCAGTCACTTGAAGACAGGTGTTGGGCAAGGAGGTAGCAAGAAATCTGGGCCAAAAACAAGTTTTGCTTGTTGGCATGGGTCCTTTTTTATCTGCTGCTTCATGATAAATGACTCTGCTGTCCTGAACTGAAGGCAGAATATTTCCTCCTTTCTTTTATCTTGTACCCATTTAGAGTTACATCATGTTTGCTTAAAGTTTTCTGCAGAATACAGGCTGTATATTTTCCCAAACATGTGTGTTTGCTTTGTGCCAAAGAAAAAGAAGAGGAATGCACTCTCACTCAAGGGCCCTTGCCCTCTCCCACAGAGAAAATATTCCCCTGCTCTGGACAAGAGCATGAAAGTCTGTTATTTTAGCATTATTAAAATGGACATCAAAACATCTTTAAGCCTTTTGTAAGATGGGAATTTAAATGCAGGTTTTTTCAGTCTGTTTCCTCTTCTCCATTAGTTGGAATTATGCAATCATTTTTCTTTTTTATTTTTTTCATGAATGTGGACAATTATCAAGATACATACATTGAAAATTTTGATTCAAAATGGCAAAGCAATAGGGTGTGCATAATGGTAGCCAAAAAGGATTTGAGATTACTGCATGGCAAACAGAGCAGCTCTTTTTGAGATGCAAATTTCCACATTAAATGTAAAAATTGTCTGTGGCCAACTAGAAAAATATCAGAGCTATGTTGTGCCATTTCAACACACAGCTGAACAAACTTATCCATCAGAGTTTTTACTACTGCATAAATAATGTATTCACACTTGACAGTTCCAAATAGGTGTGTTGATTTTGACTTAAAAAACCAAATAATCCTGTTTATCGGTGAAGAACAGGAATATGACTGGATGCTGAGAAGCTATTGTAAAAGGAATAAAGACAAGACTGGATGCTGAGTGTTACAAAATTCAGACTGAATGGGATATTTTTTGACATCTGAACCATGATAAAATCCATTGACTGGTTGCAAGAATGCATTCACAAAGACGTGGGTTATAGGATAAGGGCCTTCTGCAGCAGCAAAATGCAATTTTCTGAGATAACTTGCAAATGTGCCAAACATGAGCATTCTGTCCCTGATTTTTATGTAGTAGATTTTTTTCTTTTGTTCATAAGTTACTTCATACCAGAAAATAAAAAGGAAAAGGTTGAATATGGAATGCTTTATAATAGAAATAAATGTCATGTTTGAAGGTGCAAATAGGAGCAAAGACCCTGTTCTACAAACATAAAATGAGCTGTAAATTTTACAAGACGCATCTGACAGAAAACAAAACAGCCTTTTTTTTTTTACTTCATAGATGTACAACATATAAATAGAAGAAGACAGGATCGTATTTTCCAGAAAGCAGAAAAAAAAACCCCAAATCACTTAAAGCCTGTGGATTGCAATTCGGAGGTCAACCTCTGCAGAGCTTTTGCATGCTCTAATGCTGTTGGGGCTGTAGCTGAAGTTTTTTGAGGGTAAGCACTCCGTGTACTAAAGGAGAAGAAAGGTGGAAACTTGAGGTACGCTTGGACAAAAAAAAAAAGTGTGTGAAACATGAACTTACCATTCAAAATGTTAAAAAATACAAAGAGAAGTGGGCAAACATGATTTTCTTGTTTCTCTTCGAAATAGGACAGAAAAATCAGGTATCACTATTGACATTTTTAAAGGTCCTGAGAATTTTTTTACCTTTTGAAAGGGAAGGACATTCAAAACTTTTTATGTCCCTAATTCTTCAAGTTACCCTAAAGACCAAAAAGGATTCGGATCTGAAGGAAATGTGAAAGCTTGGTATCACAGAAGAGATATGATGTACAATTTCCTGGTCCATCCTTCTCATTGAGATTTGTGCACTACTGTGCTGCTCAACATGCCAACAGGATATTTTAATCCATATGTTTGTCAGAGTTATCAACAGATCTCTAGTAATAATAATGTTTTCTTTATCACCTTTCAGCTTTCTTATGCTTTTAGAGGACAGCGCCCAGAGCCTGATCAGAGATAGCATTAAAATTGGACAAAGAGAACTAGGGGCACCTTGGAGCATCCATCATGCATATCAAATGACATATTCTTTAGGCACTTTATGGAATTATTTTATGCATTCTTACTTTATCAGCAAATTTTGATAACATTGCAACATATGGAGAGAATTTCAGATTTTGAAATAGGAAATGAGTCTACTTAGGGCTGTAGAAAAGGTCTTCTGCCAGTTGCAAAGTAGTGTAAGTCCACTGAAATGAAAGTATGGAATTGAGTATAGAATTTGATCCTTATTAAGCATAAAATGTTGAAATTACGTATTTTTATAGCTTTGTATTCCTTTTATTTTTCCCCTGGAATTTCCCTCTCTATAACCTAGTTTTTCTCCCATCATTTTCTTTGCTTCTCATCACCACTGAGATCATACCACTCCCAAGTGTTCCCTCTACTTCCATTCTAGTTGTCTAAAGTTTGACCATGATTCCTTGCACAAGATTTACTCACAGTCTGAAAATGATCTTTATTCAAGACCTAGAAAGGCACAGCACAGATCAGTTTCCCAGACAAATCACACTCTGGTTCCCGACAAGGTCAACACCTTTCCCTCACTTTGTCGTGGCCAAATGTATTATTACTGCAAAAGTGAGGACACCCCTCTTGTTCCCATCTTCCCTCTTTCCTCAGACAGATATCAAAATGATAAAGACTTGCTCTTGAAGATCTCACTGCTATGCTTTATATTTCTGAAAATATTTATTTTGCTATTTTTTCACCCCTTTTAATTTGTCACATTAAAATTTGACACAAGTTTGTAAATAAGCAAATAGCTCCCCCCACCACATCCAAAAAAACCCAAACAACTGAGAAAAACCAGCACAGAAAAGCAACGAGCCGATTAAGTAGAAGTCACTGGTGGAAAATAGTGGCTGTGCAACATTTGAAGATGTCTTCAAGAATTGTTTTACTAATCAGAAGATTAAATTAGCTGTAAACAAAGTACAATAAAAAATGCACTTAATTGATACATCTTTTGTTCCAGAGTTTAACAGGGATCCCACCAACAGAGTTTTGTACTATAACTTGCAGTTTAATAAGTTTCCATGCCATTCCTAGGCAGAAGTAATTTGTCTGATAAAGAACATCTTGTACGGTCTGAAAGAGAACCAGTAGTTTTCTAGCTTTAAGAGCCCAGATAATCAACTAATTATTCAGATGTCAAACAGTCAAAAATAAGTAGTCTGAACCACACCCCGCCCCTCAAAATAATCTGAGCAGTAATTATCAAAAGTGTCTGGTGACTATTTATAATAACAGCTACATGGTAAGAAACAGCTGGGTTCACTCTTAAAATTAATTTGCTCTTACCTAAACAAAGGAGAATCTAAAATTGTAGGACTAATACAAACCTTTACAGCTCTGCCAGTGAAAAATGTTAGCCTAGATGATGACCAGTCAATTTACTCTCTACAAGAGCAATTCCATTTAGAATGCAAATAATGCCATTTGTATTGAGTCTTTCCCCATTTGTGCTACATTTTTTTCACACTAAGAAATGCTGCTTTTTCACCTTCTTTAAAGTATTTTCTTTTTCCCTACAATATACTTCAAAATCACTTTGCCGAAGTGAAAGTGGCTGCGTTAAACACTAGATGGCAGAACAAGGCTGAGCTGAGCAGCTGAACAGGCTTGTCTTCAAGCCTGTCTGTATTTCCAGAGGTACCAGTTGAAACATTTCACCTGGTTTTTCCTATCAAAGCTGTCAGTGGTTACGCAAAAATCATCTCCATATATCACAATCTTCGTATACACATGCTGTTTTCATTCCCTGAACAAAAAGAAGCCAGAAGTGTCACTTGGGCAGCCTCCTGGCACTTCCCTCCAGTGCCCACTTGCCCGTGGCCACGAGCATTCACTGTCCCGGGGCATCTGAAAGACCACAGAGCTGCAAGGTCAGGTCTTGAAGCCAAATCATCTTAAAATCTTTATCTGCATGCCTAAGCTAAAAATGACCCAGAACTCAATGCAGAATTTAGGCTGAAGTACAGATCAGAGAAAGGGATTTACTTTTTAGGCTTCTCAAGGAGTCTAACTGTAGGGCACTCAGAAACAATACAAGGACATAAAACATTCAAACAAAGAAATGAACAGATGGATTTAAAAGAGTTGTTCTACTCTCTATTTTAAAATTTGAAATTGTTTTCTTTATAAACAATATAAACTGAATTAGGAGTTTAACAGAAATTAAATTTGAGTGCCTTTCCAGTACCTGAAGGGGGCTGACAAGAAAGATGGAGAGAGATTTTTTACAAGAGCGTGTAGTGACAGGACAAGGGGGAATGGTTTCAAACGGAGAGTAAGTTTAGATGGAATATTAGGAGGAAACTCTTTGCTGTGAGGGCAGCAAAGCAGTGGAACAGGTTTCCCAGAGAAGCTGTGGCTGCCCCATCCCTGGAAGCGTTCATGGCCAGACTGGATGGGGCTCTGAGCACCCTGGTCTGGTGTAGGGTGTCCCTGCCCACTGCACGGGAGTTGAAACAAGATGATCTTTAAGGTCCCTTCCAACAAAATCTATTCTACGATTCTATGAAATTAGGAGATTAACACATAAACTAATTCACCTTTATGTTTAAAAGAATATGACAAACAAATGCACCTAAACAGATTAATACAAGCAAGGTGCAATTCAGTTGTACTGCCACTGAAAACTATTAAGATACCATTTTGTTCACAATCAGGCTCACAGGCTCCTGTATCCCACTGTGTCTATGACAAATCCCACTGCATCACTTGAGTGGAGCACTTCACATTTTGGGTAAGTGGGTAAAATGGAAAAAAACCACGTGTTGGCTCTCTGAGAAGTTGCATCCAGCTGAACCTGAGCAGTGTCACATGTGATTTTCTGCTAACTTTCTACTGGCAGTAGGTTGCAGATGGTACAGCAAATTTCACTGAGGCTACACCACAACTCTGCCTTTGATTCTTGCATAGAAAGAGTCAGCTGTGGCAGGCAAAGGCTTGGCAGATGAGCAGCAATGCACCCATTACAGCCCAACATATGCTGGCAGTGTCACAAAACAAGCAACGTGTACACACATTATCCACTACTGTCAGCCTTCCCCATGCCACATTATTTTTCTCCCCACTCCTGGAGTTATACTTTAGAAGATTCAGTCTTCCAGATTTTAAAAGAGCTCTGCTCTGCAGCCCCTCGTGAGGTCTCTGAATGTACACAGAAACATCACAAACTAAGGCAATAAATGGTGGTGGAGGGCTGCTGAGCTGCTGCTCCAGGGAAGCCAGAGCAGCTGCTCAGAGCTTGCCTGTCTCACTCAGAACTGCCTCTGGCACTGCCAAGGAAGGAATGTACATGGGGAATGGCTTGGGCAACAGCCTGGCTGCCATTTGTAATCAAATATGTAATTCACGCTGCATCATTTCAGGCTTGTAATATCATATATGTAATATTTCAGGCTTCATGCTGAATGATAGGCTGAGGATTGCTGCTTTGGGAGGATGAAATTGTATCACCTCCTAAGAATTGGTGTACAAGCATGTAAACTACAGATTAAAGATAGGTAAGGGGAGGAAGAAGGAGGAGAGGAGGAGAGTGAGAGAGGAGAAAAACTCACTCCATGTATGCCACTCACTGGCTCTTTTGTTCCAGTTTTGCCTCATTCTGAAAACGATACATTTAACTGGAATTAAGCAGAGATTTCAGGCCAAATGGATTGAAGTGAGAATATGTCTGGCCTGCCAACTCCCCTGTCCTGTGGGCAGCTATGCCCATGGCCCTGCAGCAGCAATACTCCACCTTTCTCAGGGGCTTGCTGTTCCTACCATCCCTCCTTCCCCAGCACCTCCTCTGCAGCCCACATGACCAGAAATGGGAGCAAGCTCCAAAATAACAGGGAAAAGAAACAGAAAATCAGATGACTGTACCCCAGATAATTCACAGTTTTTTTCCTTGTCCTCACAGATGCCTTGGCACTGCACAAAGGTATTTCAGCAAAAAGGATGTCATGGTAAGTTAATAGGAATTTCCTTTCATTGTTGTTCACACCTGAGCTATGCAAGCCTTTATGTCTGGAGTTTGTTATTGCTCAGGTTAATGAGGCAGTGCAAGTTTCCCCTTCATATGCTTTAAAAGCAGAACAAGAGGTGTTTTCTCATCTCTAGTCATAAATCTCAAAATGTCAAATTACAAATATATAATACAGATTAATTTCTTACTTTTTTTTCCTCTGGGATTAATTAGCTGTTTGTCAACTGAAAGCAGTCAAGCTAGCACAAAAGTACTACAAGGGGGAGGAGACCCAAAATCTTCATAATCAAGTAGGTTTTGGATGGCTCACATTTTGTATCATTTTTCTGCTTTCTTATGTCTCATCTTCTGTACAAACGTCCTTACATATATAGTCAGAAATCCATCTCACTGCTCTCTTTCAACCCTTTCTTTGCCATCCAAGATCACTGCACAAACCCTGCAGTGAAGGTAATTTCACAGCATCTCACATTGCTCCCAGCTGTTTCAGACCTTGGGCTTCTTTTCACCCCGTGAGAACAAACCTACTCATTTTTCACCTCAGACTCCAGTCTCTTTGAAGCAGCTGCCAGGTTTTTTACTGTATCATGATTACTTGGCATTAAAAGAAAAAGAATACATATGTGTGTATATATATGCACACAAAGACACACACACGTATATCTATATTATATATAAATATATATATTTGAAAAATAACAAGGGTATTTGTAGCTTTTCTGTTTTAGTGTGACCATTACACAAATGAATCAAATATGACCCTGACTACGCATCATCGGTGCAAAAACTGCTGGGAACACACTCAAGACCCCAGTTTTTACTTTCATGTATCTATACATATATAAATCTGCTAGGTTCAAGAGCCTTCACACTTTATTGAGCACAACACCCTCTTTCATTGTCAGAAATATCAGCTTTCTAGCCTGTTGACTGGATTGAAAATAGTAATACCTATGAAGACTTTATTCAAGGATAGGAAAACCATTCTCTAGATATGGCACAAGAGCCATGGAGAAGCCAAAGTAGGTGACAGCAGGTGACAGATTTATATCTTCTGAGGCTATTTCTTCTCAAAAGGCAAAGAAGATGTTGCATTGACTGACATAAAACAGAGATGATGCTAAAAGTTTACGTATCAAAAACATTTAGAAAATTAATGGACATAACCCACCCCCACTAAAGACTATTAAAGACACTACCCCGGGCTGGGAAATCCCTTGGAGTGTTTTTGGGAGATGGGCTTTCCTTGTGCTTGTGCTGCACACGCATTTGCTGTTGGCAATTTTGGATTTCAGGCATCAAAAGCGATGGGTCCTGTGATAGCCTTTTCTACATTCTTTTAAGCTCCAGTGTATTTTGATGAGTGACATGTTAACCTATATCAATTATTTCAACGATTACCATAGAATTTAGTTAAAGAAACACAATTTTACATTTGTTGATTTTAGAGAAAATACTTCATTAATAACACTTGCGCATTATGCTGTCCCTGGTTACTCAGACAGTAAAGCAAAATCACTAGCTTTTCTTGGCTTTCCTGCATTTTTGTGTATTTTCATTCAGATTAGGGCAAGCTCCTGAGTAAATGGAATTACTGCTGAACGCAGCACTCTAATCATGGGGAAAAACATGTCATCCCCACTAAAAGTGAACATAAACAGAAACAGCTTTTAGTTTCATTAAACTAAGTAAGACCTCTTGGACAGTAAAATATTATTTAAGCTGATTAAGCATAGCAGAATCAGTTAGTGTATGAGTTAGTTCAGGTTATTTTTATATTGCCTTTCTGAACATGGAAATAATAACTTCAGCTGCAATTTACCATTGAAAGCTGATAGCTGTTTCTGACCTAAAAGAAAGAAATGATCCTGCTAGTCCTTTACAGGAGCTTTGATGCTTTATTTTGAAAAGAAACACCTTGTCACTGGTAGTTACAGAAATTGCCTACAGCCTTTAGTTTTGTAAAAAATTCAGGCCCACTTAAACTTCTAGAATAGCCCTTATGAATAAACACGATAAAAATCAAACCCCTCTGGAAAACCTTGCATATTGGAGTCTGACATGGGGATCCAAATGATCATTTTCTCCCATGCTGCTCTCGATAAACAATGGCTTAAACTCGCGAGCAGGGCTGGGGCTGGGGCAGGCACAAATCACCCAAACAGAACGGGGAAAAGCCAAAGCTCTGCAGGCAGGGATGTGTTGCTCCGGTGGGAATGTGACAAGAGCAGCTCACACGGAATGCTGGCACACCTGGGGACCAGAATTCGGTTCCCTCTGCTGACCCTTTGGAGGGACAAATTCCCACAAATGCCCACGCACTCAGTTATTTTGAGCCCTAGTGGCAAAATGGCTGAAATTAGATGCACCCTGGGTTGAATAAATTTTCAGTTATGAAATTCTAAGTGTTAGGTAACACTACTTCTGTGTATATCTCTGTCTAAACACAAAGGGATATGTTTTAATTTTAATGCACAGGGGAGTCATATACATAACCATTATTAACAGCAGCACATATTGTAGGGAAAGTCTTCATATACTAAGAACAGATTCTATTTTTGTTTATAAGGCATACTGTGTTTTATCATCTGTCTCACTACAATGAATCAATAAATAAGTATGTCTGACAAAAAACATGATTATGAATGACATATAATCACAAATTCAGCCCTTATTACAAATTTAAGCAGGCATCATAATTATTCTGAGATAGTACCAACTCTATTTTTTACCATCTAAATTGAGACATTACAATGGTAGGTAGGTGCATGAGCCATGGAGTCTTGGTAGAAGACCAGCTGAAAGTGGAAAGCAGTTTTAAAGAATTGGAACTACTGAAAAAAACCCAAACAACCCAAACAAGAAAATGTGGACTCTGCTAACATTTTCCTCACTTTGATTCTGAGCAGAGTTGGGATTCCAGGTGAAAAAAGCAATGTGAAGAGAGAAACAAAGTATGTTCCTTGTAAAGGGCATGAGGAAGAATTTTTAGTGTTGAACTATTGAGTCCTGTTCCCAGATCTGGGCATTGGGACCTCCAGCCCCAGGCGTTTTTTAAACAGACTGCATGAATCTATTCTGCTCTGAGGGGCAGCTCCACCACTCATGCACTCAGCAGCACCTTACTGCTTCTGATGCCTTAGGTTTTAACTTTTATACTTTTCAAATTCTGTGTTCCCAGTGTGTAACTCTGCAGTGTCCTGTAGCCTGTGAGCTGCTGCTCTCTCATGCTGAGACAGACAGAACAAAGCCTCTCCAGGCTGCTCTCCAAGGACACCCAGCCCCTCCTAGGCCCAAAATGTGTAACCCAGCATCTTGAGAAGGGGGGCAAGCTGAGGGGAAATTACATCATTAGCTAAAGTTTAATTGGTGAAATTATGTGGATATGCAAATGGACCAAATCTATAAAAGCGTGAAGAACTTGTGACTCATGGTCCATCTTGGGTGCAGCCTTTGGCCTGCCCAGGGTGTACCTCTGAAGGCCTTTCAAATAAATATCCACCTTTATTCCCTTACTCCTGTCTAGTCTCTGTTTCTAGGTTGGCCTCTTTAGGCATCACTTCCACAATTTGACTAAAAATTAGTGGGATTATTCAAACATTGGTTGAACATAAATAATGACATTGAGTCCGTTCCTAAGCAGTCAAAAGCAGGGAGAGACAGAAAAATAACACTGCCCTTTAGCCGGTGCTGAACTGTGGTGTTGGGTGGTACATTCCCAACAGTTTGCAGGAAATTGATGGCAGGAGCAAGAGCTGCCTGCAGATCTCCTGAGTCTCAGCCCAACATCCATACCACCACACAAACACCACTAATGCGCTGGAGGTACTCATAGCTTTGTTCTCCTGGGGAGGTCAGTGCACAGCGTCACTTCTTTCCCAATGAATGCTTCAAAAAGCAATCATCTCTCTCATTGACAGATATTTCTCTCTGTCAAACTGTTTTTAATGGATCTGCACATATTCCAGGTTACTTACATTTTCTCTACCTCCCCAGAAAATGTATTTTTAGAAGTGTGTGGTGCTATCCAACAGAGATAAGTCATGGCAGAGGTAAGGGAAAGGAATATTTTGCTTGCCCGTCTCCAGGGGAGATTACAGCCACTAGCCTAGGTGATTTATTGTCTTGGATTGTAAACAGCGTGCTGTAGCCTGCAGTGAAGACCCCTTGTAAAACAGCAAGGTATTCTTCTTTTATATTCTCTTACACATACTGCTGTCAGCTAGGACAAATTCACTGAAGTCAATCTTCACTGATATAAAACCTTACAACAGAAAAGAATAAAGCTCTAAATACTCTGGTATTGTACCAAAGAATTAAAAAACAAAACAAAACAAAAACTGCACAAGCATAAGGATAAAAAAGTTTCATCAAATGAGAAGAAGATATTCTTTCATTCCCCACTAGGAAGCAGTATAACCATGTTTCTAACAATCTGGAAATAATAACTATTCAAGTCAGACTTCTGGAATATTTAAAGAGGGGACCAGAAAACAAAAAAAAAGCCATTTCAGTCTGATGACTACATCAACTACTTGTGACACTGAATGCCCCTGTAGGAAAATGAAACTGGAGAGAATTCTGAACATGACGGAAAAGCTTCATGGAAGATATTTTTTCCTGTGATTAAAAGAGATAAACCTTTGCAATCTTCCTTGCATCCTTCCTGCACATGATTAGCAAGTAAAAAAAAAAAAAAAGACCAGAGGCACTGATACTTTATTGTTTTGCACCAGGCAAGCTGCTCAGTTACAGCTTTTGAAACGTTCTGATGTCTTTGTAGAATGCTTTTATAAAGGTCTGAGCAGTGAGGTGCATTTATAAAAACACGGGAAAAAAAATGACAATATCATCCTAAAAATTTATGGAACAAAGTTTACCAGATTGGATTTGGGGCTAAATTCATGTTTAGGGGATGGAAATGGTGATAATTCTTGCTACATATATCACATTTTGTGATAATGAGTTTTGCGTCTGTCTTCAGCGAGAAAAGGAGTGGAAAATACTTCATCTCTGTCTATAGGGTCAATGAGTCCATAATCCTCCTGACCCTTAAATCCTAAAGATGTCCTAATTATTTCAGTAACAAGGTGTCATATTCTTAACTGAGATTTCATTAACAAGAAAAGTCTGAAGGTTTAGATTCTCTTGCAATTCAAATACCACAACAAGATTACTTATTGTGGTAATAGCACTTAACATTTACATCCCCTCATTCATCAGCTCCTTCACAAACATCAGATAATAAGGCAGACTCAGAGGTGTTTATTTTCTTCACCTTCTAGACTAGAAACCCAATCCAGGGAAGTGATTCATTAGTCAAGAGCAACGCATGCCAAAGCCCACAATGTTACTTTCCCCAGCCTTTTTTGCTACCCGAAACCACTCTGTTACATTTCTTGGTATATATTGAGTTTCAGGACATTGCTAAAGTGAATGCACTGCTGTAATTTCTAAGATATTTAGTACTTTCCAGAGTACCAAATGCAGTTATCTTACGTCTTAATCTCCATATAAAAGGGTGGTTATTTTTGAAATATTACCAAATGAAAATGTTAGTTTAATAAATACTTCAAAATTTTCACCATTTGCAAATATGTTACTGCTTTTATACTGATACAAATAATGCTTATCTCCCTTACATCTTTTCTAGAAAGTCTCAAAAATAGATGTTTTGTACAAAATGGTGGGGTTTTTTTCAATCCTGATTTGTACTCTCTAGAACATGTACTCCAAGCGATACTACAAACACTTCTCAGCTCTTCTGAACCTTTCATATTTCTCTTTCTTGTGCATCAAGACATTTCCCTTGCTCTTTCTAATTTAATTCCGTCAGTTTTGAAGACTGCTGACCAAGCCCTTGGCAAAACATCCTGTTGGTATTTATTCTAGCCTTAATGTAAAATGTCATTGAAATTCACACACACACAAAGGATCAGCACAGACATCGCCTGAGAGAGTTTACATGACACCCTAGGCAGAAGGGTCATCACTAGAAGGCAGATTAAGGTTGGGCTGGGTAAACAGACTCACCCACTCCCATTTCACGCCAGTCTCTGCAATCACACAAAACACATACTGTCAAATCAGCAGCACTAAAACTCTTTTAATTGTGGAAAGGAAAACATTATTATTGCAGGAAAATATACATTCTTACGGAAGCATAAAAACTTTAATATTGGGTAGGTCGATGCTGGAGATTCTCTAAGTCAAACTGGTACCTGAGGGAAAGCTACAAACACAGGCCAAACATAACCAAGGAGGGAGAGGATAAAGATAATCTGGGAATGCATCTCGGGACCTCAGTGAAGGCTGTAACAAAAATTGCTAAAACTGCAGAGTGAGGACTTCATTCTGACTTAAAAGTTCACAGTTTTCCCCAGGCCTTTTGGTGAGCTTGCTCTGAGTCTTCTGGGAGCAGGACGAGGGAAGAGTCCTTTCTAAATTAAAGCATTTTCAAATTTATGCTTCATAGTAGTAATAAAACACACTCTCTAAAGCAGAAATGCTAGGGTTTCTCCCCCCTCAATGAACTCGTTTAAATATAGGAAACAGGATGAAAATATAGTACAATGCATCACAGCCAGCAGTAAAAATGATATAGAAATGAAATATAGCCCAGCTGGCAGCATTCCAGCCTTCTTGGCTACTTATCAACTCTCTGATGTGATGATATGCTGCACGAGATTTGCCTCCCTATCTTCTACACATAACCCTTATCTGACTGGGGTCTAAACAATTGCCTTCAGAGGAAATGGATTATGAATGCAGAGTTTGCATTTCAAGCTAAATTCCACAATTAAGTATAATTACGTGCCATATGTTTTCATCCTTTCAATTTTATGTTGTCTTAAAAACTAAGTAAGTAAATATGTAGGCCCATAAAATAATGGGCTGTGTCACTGCCCTGATGCAGCATCTGTGGTACACTGCTGCAATTCTAAAATGAAAATACAGTCAATGTAATTCTTCTAAACAAAGCTATCATTATTACAGGGTGGTTACCATACGTATGTGGAACAGTTTTGAAAGTTTGCCTGATTTTGCTTCCTACTATATTCAGGTGCCATTTCAAATCTCCTGAATGTTGAAGAACAAAAAGGAACCAACAACAGTGCTCCCTAAAGCCGGTACCATTTCCCCAGAAAACAAATGAAGGTACAACCTCTGCTCATATATCCACAATGAGCGTTATCGAGAACGATAATTTCATTTCTATAAACCTCTAAATTCAAGTACTTTTATTTTATTTATTTGTTTGGACTTGGTTTTGGGGTGATATTTGAGACATTTTATCAATTAGGAATAAACTTGCATTTAATTAACCAATTCTCAGATACTGAAGAAATTATAATGTTTTCTCCTTTAAAACAAAGGATTTTTTAATACTGTGCAAACACTAAAATGAAGAATACACCATGGAAACCCTAAGAATTGGAAAGCTGTTTCAATTACAGAAACCAAGTCTCCAAGACTGAAAATTAGGTATTTTAAAAGAGGATAATTCTAATAGAGCGGACATGTAAGCAATTGACTTAGTTGACAGTGCAGCAAAGAAATTGCCCTTATAAACTTAATCTACTCTTATATATAAAATATATAACTATGCAGTTTTAATGGAACATTAAAAAATAACTAACGAGCCCTATACATGCACAATGTTGCCCTATCTCCAGTAGGATAACTATTAAAGCCTGTCCTTTTTTGACTTTTAAGAAATGTGCAAAAAATGGACTCATAGTTGAAATGCTACAGCAACCAGAATTACACTACAGCATCAGTTATGATCTGATGTATTTCCTCACCAAAAAACCCACTCTAATGATTTTTATCTGATGCTTTGGATGGCACATTTAGGTCCAGCTTTGAAATAAAAAATATGCAGAGCCATGCTTCATCATAAAGAATGTAATTGAAGACTGCTAATTAAGCATTAAGGGCTCTCTGTGATTAGTGGTTTTCTTTTTCTCCAAATAGTTTTCCACAGAATTGACAACTACGTAGTTGCTGTCAGCTGTTGCATGCCAGTAACAATTAACATTCACTATGGCAGTTTGTGTACACAGTAATATATTAAAAGATGTTCCTACCAATGGAATAAGACCACAGAACAAACCAATGCTCCATTGTCTAAATCAACGATGAAAGACAAACAAATGCAGCTTTAAAGACATTTGGAAATCTTTCTTCCATAGTGTAATAGGTCCTGGAGTGCTGCTTTTTTGGTTTTTAAACATTCACACTAGAAATAATATTCGAGGAAAGAAACCAGCAAACAATGAAGGCAAATTATCAGTGGTGACCTTCGAGTCCTAACACAGTTAACACTCTTGCTAAAGATAAGCACCAGTAAACTATAATTTTAAATTAAGACTGTGAAAAATGTACCACAAGTATGAATCAAAAATTACTTTCAATCCTACTTAAGATACTTTATAACATCCAGAAGTCAGCTACAGATAAGAAATACTCTTGTTTTAAGAGTTTAAACAACTAATACTCTTGGTCTATTGAAATGTCCAACTACAACCCCAAATCCCACTTATTCTTGACCTCTACTCCAATAACAAGCTTCACAACCCGCTTTGAGCATTTATTATGGAATAGACCAATTCAAGATTATTATTATTATTATCGCTGATTTATTGAAGCACTGCAGTTCCATTAAGCTAATATGCTTCAGCTGAATTTTTAGTTAGCCTAAAATGCTGCACTTATATTATAAAGATAATACATCTCACTCTTCATCTTGCAAGGGATTCTTAAATGAACCAAAGCTCAAGAGTGAACCTCCCAAATACCTCCCAAAGGTTCTTTTCTGATCTTGCACAAGCTGCTCCTTCAAAAAAGTAGTCAAGATAGCATGTGTGTGGGGAAAAAGGGCAAGAGTAAATCAAAGAGGTAAGAGAAATGAGAAAAAAAATTAGCAAAGTCACAAAAGAATGAATCAAGCAGAATGAGTCAAGGCAAATTTGGGGCTCAGCCAGGAATCAGCAGATTCCTGCAGCATGCATGCAGCTGTATATCTAACATGACAGAACGAAAAAGTAGAACCTTAAGAAATCATATGATTTCAGATAATGCAGGTGATTAGAATAGTCCAACAGACCTGTAAACCTTCTCAGCATTTTCAGACACTACACGGCCTGCACACCCCACAGCTGTCTCTAGAGAGATATATCTCTGCTTCCTACTCTTACTCTAGTAGAGAGTCTGTGCTACCCTGAAATGAGAACATGCCTGGTGGCCAGCAGCAGAGTTCAAGAAGCATTTCATGGCTCAGAGCCCGAACTGAGAGCTCACAGTCAGCCTGGTCTCTCACTGGAAATTCTAAACCCCCACTCTGTTGCATAAATCTTTGAATAGCTTAAACTCTCTTTCCATTGATCACTGACAAGGTATTTAACAAGTTTTGTCCAGGGAAACATTCACTACCCATGACTTCTTCAGACTATAAAGAAGGAAATAATTGATGATGTCGTAAAAACATAAATTTATGATTACCTGGAGCAAGTTTCCCTAATTACTAGCAGACAGGTTATGTCAGCTTCTGTACCACCTTGTTTGTTTGCTTGTTTGCAAATAAAGGCCATAAAGTCTCCACTTTCTGCTCTCCTTCAGTATTTCTATTTAGGGTACTAGAAGTGGTCTGAGCTGCAAGGGCAAAGATTGTGTTACAGTGAAATGGAAATTAAATTCTATGGTCTTGGCTGAGGTATGAAGTAATGCACATAAGAATCAGAAAGCAGAAGAAGGTTCCATGAGATGTGTACAGTGCCAGTTTGCTGCTTTTACAGCACTGCATGGATCAGCCAGGGAGGGACTTTGCATGGAACATTTTGCTGGGGGTCCTGCTTGGATTTTCCTCGCTCAGTTCTCACAGGTGATGGAACAAAATACAGCAGGTGGCTTGGGCTCCATCGGGATCCAGTGCTAAGCATTATTGTGCAACAGTAAAAAACCATAGTGAGTCCACATCTTGGGTACTACATACAAATCAAAGGTAGTGTAGAGCACAAATAGAAATAACACAGAAAAGAGCAACAAAATTGATGGGAGACAGGCAGCAGGGTTTGCATGAGGAAGGATAAGGTAGCTTAGGATTTTTCATGTGGTTTTGATTCTGAGACTTGATCATTTATTTGATGCTGTTGATTTATTTTGAAATAATTTCCTGCATATTTTTATTTTTATGCCTTTCAACCTGTATTTCCTAATAATCAACAAAAATAAACTTTTTTTCATAAACTTATTTCATTGCTTAAATTACAGCCCTTCTTGCCACAAAAGGTTGGGAACATCAAAAATAAAAGTTGTGACTGCAATTCCCTGCAGTGGAAGACAGTTCTGAGGAGAAAAACATGGGCTTTATGTTCATGATGGGATGTGGGAAAGGACTGTCCACTCCTGATGCAATGAAAGCTGAGCTGACCTCAACACAGAAGAGTCGGGGGGGCAGCTTTTAGGCTACCTCAGATGGTGAGGTGCAAGTTAAAAAAGGAGCACAACACAGACTACAAGAGTGAACTAACACAACCTCGAAGAGAGCAAAGGGCTTGTGATGGTTTGACTCCATGTTCTCCCTCCCAGCTGCTGGGAACACCCAGCCATTTTACTGGGATTTACTTTAGCTGTGCATTTCAGTTGTGAAGTCTACCTATATTTGGTTACAAGCACTACTGCAGCACTGTACTAAATCAAAATCCCAAATCACATCAGGTAATTCCAAATAAGTAAATCTGACATTAAATATCAAACCCTTCATGTCGGGAATATAAAAAAAAAAAAGCTGGTCAGAGAGAAGTGGACTCTTGACATTAATGCAGTCCAGTGTGGTCTGATCACTTAGTGTAAGGATCTTTAAGGACTATTAAACACCATTATCCAGCACAATCATTCACCTGTTGACCAATACCTCAGTTCTTCTTCTTACAACAGCTCTTCCTTAGGCTGCTATTCAGAAAAAAAACCCAAGATGGTCCTTTAGCCTATTCTGGTACATTGTTCTTGCATGGGATAATTCAGAAGCTCTAAAGTAGATCTCTCTGTTTAGTTTGTATGTTTGTCTATCAGGGGTGCAAGGGGTTGACGGTGAAATCTGGTCATTTATTCTCAATTTTCATCTTCTGTATCTAAGTCAGTTTTTGTTACGATACAACACAACACTTACAGCTTGCATCCCATGACTATTCAATATTTTTGTTAAGTGTTGCAAGATCTCTTCAAAGTCTCAGCGGAGGCTAAGCAAAATGTCAGTTATGATCTTTTTAATATGCTCATTTATTAACGTGTTTGCAAAAATTCAACAGATCAAGAAGGGAGAGTTGTTCTTTTTCACACAGCCTTTTCTGCTTAGGATTGTCATGTAGTTGTCTCCCAGCTTGTCTTTTGCACTAATAGACAAGGCTGATACACATGATTTGGAGGCCTGTAGACTGACAGAGGTTTTACAGACCTCTGTAAAACGTGGATGCAATATCTGTCACTCACTGCTCCTCTGAATAAGAAAAAACCACGTATCTTTAATAGCCTCTTGTTCATTTTATACTCCACTTTTTTAGCGAATTGGAATTTGTCCTATTTGGGGTTTTTTTAAGTGTAAATAGTCCCAGAAGCTCTCCAAATTCTCAGTTTTTATTGCCAGGAAAGGGAGGTATTTCTTCACACCCATGTGTCAGCAAGTCATGCATACAGTTCATTTAGCTGCTTACCACTTTCCATTGCTCCCATGATCTCCATTTCTACATAATCAACACATTTCTTACTTAAACATCACAGAAAGGTTTCCATATGAATTCTCTGCGTAAGACAATAGCTCTTTTAATGTGGTTAAATGAATCTCAATTAGTCCTAAATGACAACATTAGGAATCTATTTTCTACTACCTTTTAGCAGTTATCGAGATTGGCTTCACCACTGGTGCATACACTGATACAAGAATTCCAGCTGAAAGGAGTTTATCTGTTATTGTGGCAGAGGAGTTTTATACTATCACTGCTGAAGACGTAGGTAAATGTCAAACACTCTCTGACATTAGAATAACTATACTTCTGATTAAAAATGGAATTTAAAATTACTAAAAAAAGAAACCACTCAAAGATTAAACTAGACAGAAAACAAATGTAATTCCACCTTATTTTCTGACAGTTAATAAATCAACTTTAAACAAATTAGTATATGTCCTCAGAACAGGCCTGTTTGAAAAATAATCCTCTGAGCTCATGGGAAGTGATGGTTTAGTGAACAATCTTAATTTCCATGTTTTCGTAAAGAAGAAGAATGAAACCAAATACTTCCTGCATACATCTACGGACTCACACCTTCAACTTAAATCCTGCCATAATCAACAAGCAGAACATTTGACAAATTCCATTTGCCATTTCTTCTTCTTTTTTCTTTTTTTTAATCTCTTGCCACTCTACAATTCATCATGCTAAAATCTTTGATTCCTAGCATAGAGCAGACATGAATTTCCTAAATGACTAAAACTTAAGGGTAAGTGTTTCCTTTTAGAGCTGTATGTAAATGCAATGTTAAATTTTATTTTTGTAATCTCTTTAATCAGAAACAAGGGAATTAGCCAGCTGTTTGGAACTGGTGTTAAGATCTAATTAAGCATCTGATTGGATTTCTGCGCATATCAAACAGCAAAGGCTGGTATTTGCACACAAGACCGATTGCTTTCATTAAAATAAAAATCCCACCAAATGACAACAGAAAGGGTTTACTCCAATAGTTTGTCTCAGAGATACCCCTCCACAAGAAAGCACACATCAGAATGGCAAAAAAATTTGCTTTATGTGTCAATCACACCAACAGGATCCCTTACTGAGTGACACCTAGCTTTCCCTTACATCTGTACTGCATGCTCCTGCAATACGCCAAGGAATTGCCTGTCTTGGAGGCTTCACAAAGGAAAAAGAATTCCCACAAATTGTCAATTACTCCAGTGTGGAAAGAAGCTTTACTGCCACCTGTGCATGTTTTATTTTTATTTATTTTTCTGGTGGATGGGGAATGCTTTTTGGTTTTTAATTGCCAAGTGAAAGACCTATTTAAAAGGATTGCTGTCGAGGTCTATGTGTTTATACCACGTATTGCCAGGATTATTATACCTGGTAAAGCAAAAACCAAGTTTTCCCCTTTTCATGGAATAATGTCCACAGATGATTAAAAGAAAGATGAAAATGTATCCTGTTTTTAAATACTAACAGATAAGTACAATAATGAGCTAAATTTCAAACACAGTTTTATGGTGTAGGATGAAGTCAGGTAAACAAATTATTGGAGAAAACTGCTTCTTTAAGTAGTTTCACCTCAAGAAAAGCAGGAGCATCTCCTTGACTATTGCAATCAACTCTGATTCGGGGTATAGCATCCATATTCCCCATGTGCTAGCTAGGAACAAATCAGTGGCAGGAAGGAGTGCCATTAAAGTAGGGTGGTTAATCTCCTTTTGTCTCCTCAGTTTCCAAGAGTGGGTTAGGGTTAAACCACCGAGATCAGTTTAAAAACTCAAAGGATTGTACAAAGTTTTCCTAAGAATAGCCAAATTGGTTCTCACTAAAAAATAACTGTTCAGTTTATAACAAAAAATTCTGTCTGGTCTAGCTATTATTAACAAGGTATTTATTCCTAGAAAGAATAACACTCATATTATTACATATTGTCACAATGTTGATGAGATTGAACTTTAAATTTCTGAGCGACTATTATTGTTTATACCAAATATCTACATGGCCACGAGCAAGTGCCATGGATGAAAGAAAGAGTTTCTTCCACAGAACAAGGAGACCATATGTAAGCTCCAACAAAGAATATTTTGTCCACTGTAAACACACTGAGTATTCTCCACCACAAAGCACTAAGAAAAAAACAATATTTCCTAAGATAAAAAACACCTGGGGTAGAATATTTGGGCTTTTTACAAAGTACCCCAAGCAAACACAACCTCCTCTAGAATAGATGATAATGGAATTGAGTGTATGTAGAGAAACTATATAACCTTATGTCTAGTAATATACATCCAGTACATTAGACACATGCACACATTTGTTTATACCTAAAAATAATTTTCAACCCCGGTTTTGTTCAAAATCCAAAGCTTAATATCAACATGTTTGTCTAAAAAGGTGTCTGTCACCATGAAGACTCTTCCTCTCTTAGCACATCCAGCCATGCCAATCAGAATTCTACTCATGATATGTCTCTGATTGGAAAGAAACTGTGACTTAATATGTGGTTATTAGTCTATGAGTTCTTTGTGTAAGTAACAGAATATCCTTTCTATCTGTTCTGTTTTCTCATTAAAGTTCCCTTCTTCTTTCCCAGCTACTGGAGGGTTTAGAAACTAATATTCTAGATGATAGCAAATGACGACTGACCAGACTTTTCATGGCAAAATCAGTTCCAAACCAGTTCTGATTGTTACTTATCAATTATGGTTCTTAAACTAATGTTAGTTTGGAATTTTTCCTGTCTTTTTTCCTTCTTCTGTAGAACAAACATTAGATAAATTCTCTTATACAAAATAACCTACACACAAAATTGAAGTTACACTCTTATAGCTACTCTCTTGCACTGGATCGAGAACAACTCTGCAAGTAAAATACACTGTAGCAGGTAAGATTTGCTTTCCTCAAATTCTCCTCTCTAAATATTATCCTAAAACAACAATTACTATCATAGGATAAACATTACTTAGTCAATTTGGAGAAGGAATTCTTCAAAAAGTAACTGCATTTTCACACTAACTTTGACTAAAACACTTGTTAAGGTTTAATCTGTGTGAAGAGAGTTTAAAAAATCCACTTTACACATATAGCTCTCCATGCCTTTAATTTGGTAAAATTTGATTTAAAAATGAGGGAGTCAGCTGTTTTTCTTGTGTTCACTGGCTTTTTGCTGAGATTTGGACAGGGTTCTGTTCAGTCTAGATCTCTGTGATCTTTGCTCTGAGACTGATTCCGCTACTCACTGTTTGTGAAACACTAACACCTGGCTCTCTTGCAATGGAACAAGGTCCAGCCAAGAGCTATCGTAGTGAACAGCAAGAAGAAAACTGCCCCATTGCTATGAAATTTGAAATCCTCAGGTTCTGGAGTCGCATGATTCTGCCAAGCTCTCAATCTTTATTTATAAATTTGTCTGAAGAGACCGAAAAAAAATTGAAGCTCAAATACAAAGAATTTAAATAGTTGGAAAGGGAAATAAATGTCTTTTTTTTCCTCAGCCTGTCTCATGATTTTTTAAAGCTTTGGGTAGGCAGTGTTGGATGTGAGTGATATTTTCAGCTTTAACTGTTTATATTAATAATAAATATTATTATAGTTTCCAATTGACGATGAAAGAAAAAAAAAAAAAACAAATATCAACTGTGATGCAACCATGCTTCAGAATAGACAGGGAAGCCTCACATAGCCCACAGCAACTGTAGCAGTGTTACAGTCTGTAAATACAGTCTATAATATATTATTATACAGTCTATATACAATATATAGTCTATAAATCAGTTACGAAGCAGCACTGACTGTATAAAACCATGTGCTCAGAAAATGACCTTGTAGAGAGAAATCAGACAAGGTAACATTCACCTAGGAACTTCGATATTTTCATAGCCTGTAGTGGGACTCAATGATCTTAAAGATCTTTTGCAACCTAAATGATTCTGTGCTTCTAATTATTATTGAACAGAAGGTCTACACACATTTCCTGAATTCTTGGTTCAGAGAAAATTTCCTTTTCCCTAGTCGTTATCAATGTTTGCCCATATATAGTTTTCCCAAGCCAAAACAAAACCCAAGAGTCTCTATCTTTCTCAGAATACCTTAAAACTCAGATTAATCATTTGTCCACAGATGAGTATAATATTTGCCAGTATATCTGAAATCAATTTCTTTTTCTATGGTCTGCCAGCTGGAGACTAAACTGTCTTAATACTCATGGGTATTAAGAGTAGAGCTTTTAATTCAATTTAATTTTAAATGGAGTTGATTTTAGTTCTGAGTGTAGGAGAGCACATGTCCCTGTGCAATGGCATCATAGGCATTTCAGTCACACTTCACCTTGGAGCCTCAAGTACTTGTTGCCTTGGCAACACCAGGCTTAATGTGTTTCATTTTGCCTCTCTTTCTTTTGTGAGTAGGAACTTAAAAATGGAGGAGAAAGTAATGTATCACACCTTTTTCTAATCAAAGACCTATTAAAGTAAATGCTAATAATAATAATACCACCATAGGAGTGATCACTTCTTAGACAAACCATGAAAACCATATATGTTATAGAAAAAAAGACAACCTGTTCTCTCAGAACTGAACTCAGGTGTTCAGGTTTTTAGCTTATTGTCAGCACCAGATGCTGTTTCCTTCAGAGAATAAGAATGAAAAATATCTTTTTTTCCTTTATTGGAGAAACACTATTAACTTCATAATATTTTCATAACTCTCTCCACACATGCATATTGTATTTTCATAAATATTAAAATAATTTCCTAAAATTTCAGATTTTACAATGATTTCAGTACCTTCAGTGAGATCACTGACAATATTCAGAACCCTTCAGCATCTCTGCTGTCCTGACAACACCTTTTAGTGATGGATAGGCCAATGACACTGTATATCTGCACCAAAAGATGCACATACTCTTGCCCATTGCTCACACTCTCTTTTACCCACCTATGTAACACCTGCACTCGCAGCTGCAACTGAACACAAGGAGATCAGAGCTCTTAATTCTCCAGTGGGTACAAAAATTAGGTCAGAGTGGAAGACACAAAGGAGGCACTTCTGATCTAATCCTCTCAGCATCTCAGTTCCTCATGTACAAATCAGGATAACGCCTCTCTTTTACCTTGTTAGAGTCATGTGACTATAAGTTCAGTGGTATTTCTAAATCACTCGGATACGTTTGGAATGAGCAAACTGGGAGAGACCATTATAAAATTAATTGCTGTCTTCAAAGCTAAGCAGTGAATTCAGCCTGTATCCATAAAACCATGAATATTGAGTACTACCAGTAGTTTTAATCACCCTTCAAATTTGCCACATTTCTGTCCTTTAGAAGAGCTACCGGTTTTACATGAGCGTTTCAGAAAGAGTAGTGGATGACATGGTCTGGCACACAGATTTTATGAGTGTGCAGTCGGGATTGTCACTCATGGGTAGCTATGTCAAAAATTAATTGTATAGATGAGCCTGAACAAATGCAAACAAAGTGTTTCTGTTGCATTCTTATGTGTTTTCTATGTAATGAACAGAACACTATTGGAATGAGCTGTTTGACAAGGACCTAAGAGGTTTCAGTAATTTTTAATTTTAACTGTTACCCTTATC
Organism: Pachycephala philippinensis; assembly: GCA_013397055.1. NCBI lineage: Eukaryota > Metazoa > Chordata > Aves > Passeriformes > Pachycephala > Pachycephala philippinensis. The sequence continues at coordinate 15,721 of VWZT01009447.1, read as the reverse complement.
TCACTACATGCAGTATAATTTAGACAGACATAAGGGTTATTGCAGACATAATTTGTCCATATCTACAATAGACACACAATGTTTACTTGAGTCTACTTGACTTGGCCTGGCTGGAAGAAAAGGATCTAAATGAAAAAGGTTCTTCCTCTATTTAAAATATAGAAGAGATAATGTTATGACCTTATTTTTAAATATAATTAATGTTTTATTTGGAGACACTTCCAGGCTGCAGCATTTCCCAACTACCACTACAGTGAATGCTGTGTATGCTCTGTTGGAAACTGGGATCCTTTTCTAACATTCAAAATTTAATCCAATTCACATATCTTTATTAAAAATAAGGATCCATCGTTCCTTCTCCCCTAAACCCCCATATTTTTCCCTATTTCCATTACTTTAATTTTATCTTACAGTTACAGAAGCCATATTAATTTCAATACAAACTTAACAAAGCCATAGTGGTATCTAATGCTCCTGCCTCTTTTCTTTTGAGGACAACACCTCTATTGCTCTTTGAAAAAGTTCTTAGGCATTTTCCCAAAGCTGGGAACATGCTGCTTGCCATCATGTTCTCTGTCCCTGTCACACACCCAGGTGCACATGTCTGCACACCCAAAGAAAAAAAAAACCACTTAGCATCAAGCAAGAAAAAGGATTAAGTTTTTTGGAAAAGAAATGTCATATTTTAGCTCTGCAAGGTTATATATTTAACCAACAGCACCAAATCTCAGTTCATATAATAACTACCCTACACCCAGCAATTATTAAGGCAGTGCTGATCTTTAATGGTGAATTTGATCAACCATTCACATCCTCACCCTAAACCAGTAGGAACTGACACAAGAAGTTCTAAGGTTTTATACACTATATACAATTTGCTGGCAGTTTCTGCCTATGTAGCCAACAACAACAGCTTTCTTCCATCAGCAAACTTTCTAGCAGCAAACTGGACATGGAGTGTCTTTAATGTTGACTTATGGGGACAGACAGTTAAATAACCTATTATTTGTGTTTGACCATATACCCTTAAATGTATAAAATACAAGGAAGATAGAAGATACAGAACAGCACATTTTCCAGAAAGCATCCCACTGAAACGTTTAATCCCTGCTATTAAAGGCATGATATAAGTGTCATGAAAAAGTTGCTCATACATTTATGCTGTCACTAAATTGATTAATGATGAAGAGGAGGTGAACAGTTCAGCAGAGTTAAGGCTGAATCTAATACATACCAAGGCATTTGCTGAACAAAAACGATCTTGTTTTTATTAGTTAGGTTCAGATTTGATGGGATGAACCATTCACCCAGACATAGTCGTAACTCAAGAGAGCTATAAGCAACAATAAAGTGTCTTCTCTACTTTGGCATTTTATATCTAAATGTACAGAGATAACATGGGTCAAATACTACCCTTTATAGTTAAAATGCTTGAAAATAGATTATCAAAAATATTATTAAATGAATATACTCTCATCTGAGTAGAAGTACTTGCCTACCTACCGTAATGCTGTACAGTTTTCCTATTCAATCCTCTTAGGAAAAGATGTAATTCAAATAAGGATATTTTTGAAGATAAGTAATGAAACAGGGAATATTCATAGCTACAAGAAGCCTATGCACAATCCATAGGTTTAAATTGCACAATACCCTTGAGTTTCTTTGCCCATGGAGCACTGGACCATCGAGTTTGCCTCCTCACATATTTTTTGGTGTGAAGAAATGTGTAAGTAGGAAATTCGTCCACTTTGTTCCTTATTTCTCTCTCTCTCTCTCAGTGAAGCACATGAAATATGCAGAATCTAACAAATGAATGTTTAAGGGCATTGAAAGGATAATTTAGAAGCATATTTGCAGTTCCTAGAAAGACGTTTTTAATCACTCATCATTAAGTACAGTTATCACATTAATCTGTAGCAGTGTGAACCAGCAAGGATATGGACCATGGCCAAGTACACTGGCAGAGGAATTAAAGGGCCAATGGAAATTTGGAAGGAATATGATACACCAAAACCAACAGAACTATATTATATGATCAAAATCAACAGAAGTAAAATCTGACAATTGAATTATTTAAATATTCTTAAACTACAGAAATTTTCAACTCAAAAAGTATGAAATAAAGAAAATATATTTCAAGGTATATTATCACAAACTTGTTAATGAATTTTCAGTTGTTAGTGATTTTACATGTACCATAAGTTTAATGTTATTAGTAATTTGCAACAATTAATAATTAAAACCATTAATAATTAATTAGCTTATTGGGAAGGGATCAGTGCCTATTATGATCTATTTGAAGCAGCAGAATTTGTCAGGATGCTCTTGTCTCCTAAGACTGGTAAATTGTATTCATTTCCTTATGTGATTATACTTATTTGTTTAAGGGCAGGTATTGTAGTTTTTAACTAGAATCATTGTGATAGATACTACACAAGAACACATATTTCTGATGTGATCCTTGCCTGGAAACTCTGACATTCCAGCTGAAAGGAACAATAGAATGATTATAAAACAAACAAGGGAAAAATGGAGACAGAGTTCAATAACAAATCTTTTTGCTTACAAAAACAACCATATGCATAAATAATATATTCTCTACCCTTTAATGTATTCTGTTTTCAAGTGCCAGCTTCTATTTGATCTGCCTTTCTCTGGTTTCTCACTAATATCAGTGCTGAAATAGATGCTGATGCAAACTAACGTTCCCAGTAAAAAACAAACAGCCTCTGTGTGTAATTTGGAAACTTTCTGAACTTCAGGTTTTAGTAGACCTGTCTTAAGAAAGTGTGTGCAGTGCAGTTACAATGCAAAACACTGCCAAAAGTGACTCTCTGGTCATTATAACTAAGCCTCATACAAACAAAAGTCTACTTAAAGTTTGAGAACCAGATCACTCTATTAACCAGGACACACATACAGATGTGTATCCTGTGGTACTTAAGGACATTAAATAAATTCCAATAACCGAGTTAAATTAACATGCAGAAATTATGCATGAATATCTGAAAGTACTTTAAACAAGATTAATGAAGTCTGGATGATAATTACATTAGGAAACCAGTAGCATTAAACAAAGATAATTCTGTGTAAAAGAACAAAATTCATCAAAAATTTTAACAAATGGGTGAAAGATTAAAGACAAAAATCCAACTCAATTACAGTCTATGGCCCCAATCCAGCAAGCCACTTAGAGCTTAAGTTTAGTTTTATCAAAGTTAACAGACCTCATCAGTCTAAAGATAAGCATCTGCCTCGGGCACTTTCCAAACTGGGGCCTATGGACTCTGTGCAACTGCACCAAAACACAATATATTTGCCTGGCAATAGTTACATATTTGACTATTAATTAAAATGCTATCTTTGTTAAAACAAAGCTTACTCTAAAAGGTTTTAGTGAAAAGTAAATTATTATGTTTCTAACCCCGCTACATGCAGCATGATCTGGAAAATTTTCCAGGAAGCTAAGAGGTCTCTGATCTCTAATTGCAGAAANTTAAATTTGGGCCTCTTAGAAGCACATTTAAATATTGGGAAAAAAAAAATCATGATAGTTGAATGAAATTTAAGCATAGCCACTCTGCCAGCATTTAACATTTGCTTCAGCTTTTTAGCAGAAAAGCTTCTTTAACAGAAAGAAAGCCTTTTGGGACAGTGATAAGACCACTATCATTGGACCTGGATATCAGTAGAGAGCTCTGCTGAAAATTAGGGAGTAAATCTTATTAGTAATTATGTTTTATATTGAAGACACAGCTTAGGGAACAAATACTGCCCTTGGGAGTAGGCCTATCTGCATGGGAAATTTGATGATCTCTTCACCACTGAATCACCAGCTCCTGACACATTTTTAGACATGGCTTCAATAAGAAGAATAAACAAGGTAGAATAAACAGAACAAGGCAGTTTAAAAATAAACTCGATTAATCATATGTTGGTTAACTGTAAGAACAGGCACATAATATAAAGTGAATCTGTAAACATACATTTAATCATAGTCAACTCAATACAGAACAAAGTGCAAGTGAAAAACCCGGAGATCAGACTGTGATATTGCCCTGGAATGTTGAAGACAGAGAAGAAAAACAAAACCAGAGACTGTTTTCTAGATAAGAGGTACATCTACCAGAGAATGAGCAGAAGACGGACTAGCTGAACAATAACAGGCATATTTTCTTAGAATTGCTTTTTGAGGGCATAAAAATTGGTAAAATCTGAGAAACTGTGACTGTATTAAAATACATTTTTGTGGGTTTTAGTAGTACTTGGCAATATAATATAATTTTACATTGAAATTTCACTTGAATTATTTTCTCCCCTTTGGTAGTTGTAAAAGAGCAAAAAAATAAGGGCTGACTTCACCCAGCATCTTGATGACTCAAGATTTGATTCACTAAGGAGAAAGTTGATGCTCTTGATGAAGTCAAAGTGTGGTGTTGCTTGTCTTCTCTTCTTATAAAAATCCACTACCAAGAGCAGAAAATTCCTGGCAAATATTTCAGTTTCTTCTCTGTTTGAACAGTTTCAACACATGAGATCTTATCTCAGGGATTGATAAATGTTTGAAGTACTAATGATGGTAGGACTAATAATGAAGTACTAATGATGGACTGGACATGATCCCAATTCAATCGTTTTTAAAAGGAGCAGGGCTAAAGTACAAAGTTTGGAAATATATTCTAACCAGCAGATTAGACAAAAAGTGTCTTCTAAAACGCAAGCATTGTCACAAGAAGCCACTCCTGGAGCCCACCCATCACCAAAACCTCACCACACAAACTCAATCCCACATTTTCACTCAGTTGCATATAGTGATTCATTTCAGGATGTAATGGAGATTCTTTTGCTTTGCATAGTGTCATGAACAGGTACAACACAGCCATAATTTGAAAATATATAGAAGCATTTCAGTTAATTGAAAGTGTTGGAATAATAAAATGTGTGCAAAGAAGATACACAAAATGTTACTCACCAGCCATATGGAAGAAGACTGTGCACATTACTTAGGTTAATTAACTGGACATAGTTGAAGTAGCTAACCATTTTATCTTCAAAAAAGAACATTCATCCTATTAAATATTATTCCACATTTCCACTAAATTTTTGATAATTCACAATTTATGTGCCTATTACTTTTGGTAACTTGCAAAAAAACTTCATGGGTAAGATCCAGGCAATGTATTCAGTCAGTGGAACTTGGATGTAACAGTTCTCTCTTTTTAGTTGGTGGCAAGACAGAAAACACTGTCATGATGCAATTCCAGGGGATGTATATAATCAGGAACAGCCAATCCTGCCCCACTAAAACCCAGCTTCATAATCTGCAATTCTATTTGAGACCCCTGGCTCAAAGAGTGAAAGCACTCTTTGTTTACACTGATAATATTAAATTGATTACTTTGGAAAGCATCTGGGTTAGGGTGTCATTCTTCAACTAATGCGTATTTCTTTCAACTATGAAAGAACATTCTCTCTAAAGAAATGCCAAGAAATAAACAGGTGAACTCGCCATGAAATCAAGTATATATATCTATTATTCTTGACTTTAGGAATTCTAACAATTCTATAATTTAGTGCATTAGATATACTATGTTGAAATATTTCCCTTTTTAAGGACCAGAACACTTTTGTTGTTTCAACAAGTTCTCACTCATAGAGCATTTACAAAGACTGCAATATCTTTCTTAACTGTAGCATTTTTTTAAATAAAGTAAGCATAACTTTCAAATAAAATCCACAAGTCACTTTGTCCCAAGTTCTCCCAGCTAGATTTTAAATTTTTTTTGGCATATTTAGTTATAATTGAGAAAAATATGTCAAATAAACACATGGAAGCATGGTTTTTTAAGGGTTTCATTCCCTCTTGTTGCAAGTCAGAGAAGCTAGTTCAGCAGGTGTGAAATTCCAGTTTAAGTACAAGCTACTTTAATTTCACAGTTGAATCACAGAGTTGCCACAGAGTCCCCATTGAGCAAATTCCACATTTGCATGCATTCAAGGTCATTACTGAAGGTGATTGAAATGAGACTCGACATCTCCATTTATTTATTGTCAGAGAATGGGTCTGAAATTTGCACTGGCTCTAATCACTCTGATTCCACGTCTAAGTCAAGGTTATTGCAGTCTCATCTTGCCACGTCAAAGAAGAATTTCCACTTCTAGAACACTAGCTTTCAATAACTCCCATCTTTGATCAGATTTCAAGCTCAATAATTCAGACACAGGTACTGCATAATCTGCTTGTACATCGCTTCAACAATTCATATTATTACCTCTCATTGGATGAAACCAGCATCTTTTTCTTTCCTTTACTATATTCCTGAACACTCATTCAATAAGGCACCTCAGCATCTTAAATAACACAGAATACAGTTTAAAATAGATGTATGCTTGTGCCTGTGTTTAACAAGAAAACCCCTTCTTTGCATAAAGATATTTACACATATAGGCATATGGTATATATAACATACATTCCTAAAAATGTAAACATACATCTAGAGAGACTCATATAACCAGAGAATTTAGACTTTACACCCAGATAGAAAAGAAACAATGTGTGATGACTAACAACATTTTGAATCATGGTTACAGTAGAAACTCTGTAAGAATGAAAATCACCCAAATATTGAAGAGTACTGAAAATCTTACTAATTAAAATCTTACTATTTAAAATGAAAAATAATCATGCCCAATAACTATTTTTGAAAGTGAAATCCTGAACTTCTGAAAAATATGTTGTTGAAGAAAACCAACTTATTTAATCTCAGTTTGATTAGTCTTAAAATAAGAAAATTTCAAAAGTCTATGAGCAGTTCATGTGAATAGGACTGTTTTACCTCCATGACATAGGTGAAAAAATTTATGCACAGAAAAATTACAATACAAAATGACACCTTAATCTAGAAGTGTTGAGAAGCCATCACAGACTGTACAATTCCTTATTCTAAAAATTATATGATTAAAACCATTTACTATTCCTTTCAGAACAAGTCCCAGGAATCATTAATTTCCTTTCTTCTCTAGCATCCTGATGTAGCTCCTGAAGTCCACAGGTTTGTTGGTTTGCTTTAATGGCATATTTTTCAGGCTTGGACTTGAACTTGGAACGTGCTTAATTTACTCTATGATTGATCATATGTAGTTATTATGAAATGAATTTATTATGTCAGACTAATTCATGAAGTCAAACCACCCTCGTTTGAAAGGTCCAGCTATATTTTCTTGGATTAACTTCCATGGCTAGATAATCTCTAAACAGACTGGAGAGGCAACTGCTATCAATCGATTTCCTTTCACTCATTAAAAAGCTTTCTGTTGAGCTGAAAAATAAGCAGTGAATTGATAAGTGTGAAATCAATTCCCTTTTACTCTTTGCAGGCCAAAGATAAATACTTGTAATGGACTAGGAAGTTATAGCATAGGGCTAACTTTTGATCCTTGTACTCCCTGTACTGCACTATATGTCAGAGTTATCAATCAGAGTTTGTCTGATTCTCAGATCCATTTCACTTCCCCCAAAAAATTAAGTTAAAATGTCACAATAAGGGAGCATAAGGAAGGACATCAATAAATAGTTAATTTGGTCACTACATTTATATAAACTGGTCTTCCACTGGGAATTTTGCTGAACTTAATACAGTGTATTCTTCATGTTAGGGGTTTAAGATGTTTTCTAGGTATGCAGAAATAGATAATGGCTTTAGTATTGGACTTTTTCAGGTACTACTATGTTTATTCTCACATATACTTATCATTCAGGAGTATTACTATCTAACTTTACAGAATAACAGAAAAGAACATAGGAGTATTAAAAGAACTTAATTTAGCTGCACAAGCAGGCTACACAAAGGCCAAGGAAAGAATACTCAGCACTGAGGGCTTTACCCATGAACATTTACTGACAATTCCTCTGGGACACATTATCTATCCATCAAGGGAGTGTTCAGTACTAGTTCCCAGTAATAGGGAAAACATTCTTTCAATACAGCACAGTTTTTAAACCTGTTTCTAAATAAATATTTTTATTGCTGTTTAATTAATTTTTCCACTCCTGAAAAATTTAAAATAATGACTTAATAAAATGAATTCAGATATAGATATTTTCTGGTTTCAGATCATTCAAAAAGAAAGATCAGATTTCTTAATCTTGTTTCAACTATTCTGAGAAAACCCGTTTCTCCCGACTGTAGAGCTGCAGAAACAAATCTGATGCAGAAAGGGAATTCTGGCTACAAAGGGCAGAGAAACACTCCAACTATCCCCTGGTCCCTTTCCAGCTGCCTTTTAGTAATACCACTTCAACACTTTGAGAGAGTCCATAGGTAGAATTAACATTGATCTCTAAAACGTGCTATATGGTTTCTTGATGAACTTCAGGTATTTCTGAGATTCAGATTTCTTCTTTTAAGAAACAGATAATTATAAAAGTGTTTATAAAGTCTTTCAAGGACTTGTGATTCTTGTGTGCCTACGACAGTGAATTAAACACTCCACTGAGGTCCTTCCACATGGTACAAGCCCTGTCTGTGGTACCAAATTATTTCAGTCTCCAAGGGATGGAGAACTGCAGAGACTGTTCTCTGGACAATGTTAATGTCCAGTCACGACTCTTTTTCAGGATATCTAGTTTGTAAAACCCTAAACTGAGCTTTGACTTTCAGAAACTCAGCACCTTCTCCCATTGTTATATAATGTACTAAAAGATTTCTCAAACTAGTATTCTCTTAAGCCCTCTCTATCAGCCCTGAATATCATTCTTGAAACTATTATGCAGCTAGCAGTAGATGCTAATAATATGCTAAGAGTTGTAGGGAGTGCCTGTAATTTTAATTCAAGTCAATAAGGCCCTTAAATTTCTATTTAAAAAGATACTCAATATTACAAAAAGTCTAAACACTCAACTGGTTGCAATAACTTAAGAAGACTTTGGATGACAACTACCAAGTGATTATTAGATTAGAGTAATATCTTATAGAAGTGCAACTAAGTAATATGGTATTTTGGCTTTTTCTATAATGCAAAACCTAAAAAAAAAAAAATTGAAAAAAGAATTAAATAAAATACAAGCCACACAAAGTCCTAAAATGTGCTCATATTTTGAAATTGCCTTTCATGAAAAACCAGCGGAGAACTTGCTTCTGAATGATGTTTGACATTCTGAATTTCATTATATCCCTTTTTAAAAAGACATAAAATTGTGGGTCACAAACACTACTCTTCTTTCGAAAATACATTGTGGATAATGATAAACTAATTCTTGAAGTGTTGACAACTTATTTTCTGAGTCTAAAATTGATTTGTGTTCCTTGCCCATTGATTTTATGACAGAAAAGCGTGAAATGTATCTGGGATGCATTGATATTTAATGATTTGAAGGAAAATATATCTTTTGAATACAAACATCAAGTTTTATCTTGTTTACTTATTGCTCCAAAGGGTTTTTGCTACTTTGCTTTTGAAAAAGGAACGTTTTTAACTTGAGTTCTAGGTTACAGTTTTGAAAAGTAGAAATGCAACATACAGAAGTCTATGAAGGAAAAACTTCTTTAAAAATACACACAAAAAATTCAAGCTGTCTCAGCAAGCAAATAGTACCTTTAAAACTGGATTTACAGAAATCTGCCTTGTTTATAGACTCATTTTCTTGCAGACATATAAAGCCAATGATTTTTCTCTTTCCTCCTTTGCCCTGAAGAAGAGGCTACCCAGACTTTCCCCAAAAACCGCTTCAGGGTAATGTAGAGCAGCCACAGCCTGCCACACAAGCACTTTGCCTAAAGTACCTCCCTCCTGCTTTATGTATTTATCTTCACAACACATCTGCCAAAAAGTATTGAACAGTTCTACCTTTGTGATACAAAAGCCAGCCAAAGGTATGCCCCAATTAAAAAAACTTAGGGACATATACTAAGTAGAACTGTAGTGACTGAAATTTGGTTTTCTTTTCTTCCAAGAGGGGAAGAAATGAAGCTGTTTATGTATTTGGTTTTGAAGTTCCACACTTCTAAAAATGCCCGGAGCAGCCTCTCATCAAGAAGCCCGTGAAGATCAGTTCAACTCACCAAGACTACTCAGCCAGGATTGAGTCAACATGGATTTGTTTCATGACAGAATATTTCCTATTCAAAGACCAGTACCTGTGTGAGAACCTTTCCTGCAAGCCTTTAAGCCTGGATGAAGAATGTCACCTGGGCAGGTTCCTGCAGAACCACCATCGACTGTGATTTCAACCCACACAGACAGGATTCAATGCACAAATGTCTTTCAAGAAAAGAGTAATATTAAAAGATGTACATTATTATCTTCATTGTAAGGATGAAATAGCTACAAGAGACTATATGCTGCATAACATTGTGAAAAGATCTCTTCAGGTCCATCCTGACCAAGTGCAGTGAGTGGGCTCATGCTGCCTCTGGGCCACGCTATGGACCTGAGTAGAAATGGTTTGATCCTGTATGACCAGAACGAATACCCTGGATAAGAAAAGAGGCCTTTACTATGAATCTTTCAGGTGTCAGAAACTCTGTACAGGAGTTATAAAGATACCAATCCATGTTATTGCTCACGTTTTCCTGCTTGTCTTAGCAATGCGCAGTATGAAGAAAACAAAATATATTTCTGTCATCCTGCAATCTCCTGGACAATTTTTTGGTTCATCTGCTTCCAGCCTCACTATTGTTTTCCCATAAAGATGACACTACACTCTAACACATACATTTACTTGTCAAATGGTTGCATACACTGTAAAACCACTAAGGCACAGACACACTGAAAGCACGCTGCTTGCCAGTTAAAGAGTGAATTATTGAAAAAAGATATAGTGCTCCTTCCCTAATATGTTTCCCCTATATTCTGCAATTACCAGGTCATAGACTTTCAGTGCTAAAAGTAGCATTTAGTATGGAAGGGTTTTTTTTTAATCCATTAATTTTTCCAGTTAATTTCTGACATATCTTGCAGTACGAGGTCCCTCAGGCTGACTGTTACATAAAATAAGAGCAAGATGATTTGCTTGTTCATTTTCCTTTTTTTTTTTTTTGATCAATAAGTCTTGCTTAAAACAAATTAAGTAGAATTAAAAACAGAACAGAAGAAACATTTCGTTTAACTAGCAAGTTTTCCTTTTTTTGTTGTTTTTAAGTTTTGGGCAGGCAGAAACTACATGTAAAAAATAAAAGCATGTACTGGCTTTATAATTCAGCTCTTAGCAGTCTGTCCTAGCTCAGAAAGCTCCATCAACTATTAAGTTGCAAAGTACAGAGCTGCAGGTCCCACAGCAGCAATCACAGCCTATGTAGCAGGTGAAGGAGAGTTGATTCCCAAATTGAAAAGCAGGTATTGCTGTGTTTGCTGCTTGTGGCTCGTTTCTGCTTCAACTGAAGTCAAAAGTGAAATATCCATTGACTTCAGTTGAACTGAATCAAATGGAAGTGCATGTGTCAATATAAATGCAAAATAGAACTAGTACAGAAAGAGGTTGCATGAACACAAGGAAGGGAAAACGCAAAGAAATCTGTAGAATGAGCCCTGAAATGGCGAAACTTTTGTAACTTCATGAGCACGTCAGAAAAATCGGAAATATTCAAGAATGCTGTGTTTCAAAAGAGCAACAAAACTAATTTGGTGCTTTGGTTATGATAAGAGTTTCTAATAATTGCTTTGAAGACTTTTTTTTTCCTAGACATTAAATTTGTCAAGATAGAAAAGGGAAAAATTCAGGTAACCAGTTACTATATACCACCAGCAAAGGCAGACTCAGCAATCTGCATAACTGCTGTTTTAGATATCACTTTAACACACAGTCTCTGAGTAATTTTATACATATTAGTTCCTGACATCAGAAAACCAAAAGTAATTATTACCATAAAACTGTCTCTTTTTAAAGTCCAAGCTCAGAACTTTACATTTAGCTGTGTATCCAGTGGAAGAAATAGCTGTAACATAAAAATAGAGGGAGGTAGTTTTATACAGGTCTTGCCTGAAATTCCATCTTATATAAGAGCAGCTCACCAAGGTTTTGGTTCCTGCCTGCAACAGCAGACAGTGATCAATGCCCATCAAAGCACATCTCTGGGCAAAGGAAAAGTGTTCCTTCCCTAATGTGCTTTCCCTGTAGTCAACAATTACTAGGTCATGGACTTCCGCTGCTAAAAGTAGGGTTTGGTGTGCAAGAGCACTTTTTTTTTCCTCTTAATTCTTCCAGTCAATTTTTGACATGGCATCTTGTGGCAATAAGTCCTCCAGGCTGACTGTTACATAAATGAAGAAATGTTACATGAAAGAACAAGGTGACTTGTTCATGGAGGTTTTGTTGTTATTTTTTCCACAAATTTTTCTCCTGTAAATATTACTAAATGTTTCCAGTTCTTGAAGAAAATCTAGTGGGCAATCACTCCAAACTCAGTTTCTCTGTTGCAACCATATTTTCTAAATCTCTATCCTTTCTACGTTTAACTGTCTCTCTCAAGGGCTGATAGTTCTTAACTGATAAATCACTCTGCCTTTCTATTCAGTCACACTTGCTATTTTTCTCCATTTTCCAGCCCCACTACAGACTTTAGAGATGATAGGACTAGAACCAACTTCAGACAGTATTCAAAATTTTAGCACACTAGAGATTTTTACATATGCATACGAATGTTATTTGCCTTATGCTGGATTTCTTTCCTAATAACACCTAACATTTGATTTGCCTTTTTCTTGACTGTTACTGAGCTCTGAACTGACATTTTCATAGAGCTATCAATCATAACTCCAAAATCTCATTTGCTCATTTCCATGTGATAATAGTCAGCTAGGAATCCATCATTACATATGTAAAGTTGGAGTTGTTTATTTCCCATGTGCATCACTTCGTATTTATCTGGGTTGCATTTCATGTGCTGTTTTACTGCAGTTACTTTGCATGGTAATATCTTTCTTCCCTTCATCATAGTCAGCCTTTGTTCCTATTACCTTGAAAAACTTGGTGTCATCAGTAAATTCTGTCTGCTCACACGCCCCCACTTTTTCAGTACTAATGAAAATGTTGAACAACCCAGAAAGGTGTGACTCTGCTGGTGACCTCCCTCATCTCTCAGGAGAAACCTTTTATTCCTATCTTCTCTTTCCTGGCTGATTTGACCCTGCCTGGAGACTGCAATTCTGCCCTTTATTTTGCAGCTCTTTCTCTTACCCCTGTTTTCATTCTTTTTCTAAAATCTCTTCAACACCATAATATAATATTCTACACTGATGTCCAGATGCCTTCTACAACAAAACCAACAACAGCTAAAATAGGTAACTTCTGGATAGATGAATTGGAACTGCTCACACAGGGATACGTAACAAACCTAACCCTTATTGTGTGTATTTTTTGGTAGCTATTACGGGGGTACCAACAAAAAAACCCACACATAAATCCACAAAATATTTTATAACCATCAGATAGATAGAAATGAAATCTCCATGTCAGATGTAATGAGCCTAAAATGAGTGGTGCAAACTGCAATACATCACCGTGTTAAAGAACTGGGACAATTACTCAGAGAGGAGCCACATATTGTGCCACTTATCTTTCCTTTTTTTAATGCCTTGCCAATTTCTTTATAAAGAGTTACACTTATTATGAATCATATTTTATCTGTACCCCTTTAGAATGTGGGCAACTCCAGCATCAGTATCTGATTATTAAAAACATTGTGAATCATTCTGCAGCAGTTTTCAAGAGTATGTAAATACTTATATGTATATATATGACTGACCCTTTCATTATAACACATTGACAATATTAACCTACAACTAGACAGATTCCCCCCTCTTTAGCTTTTATTTGAATATCTATGAGACTTTCAAATGATATCTACTTACAGTAAGTACTGGGATAAAAATGGAGATTCTTTTTCCTATTCCCTTGCTCAGGCTGATTCTAACACCAAAATGAAGGTACCTGGTGCTTCACAGACAATAACTGCTACCTGCAGGCAAGTGCAGGGGAAGGTTTGCTTCCTTGCAAAGTGGTGCATTTAATCTTCTTCTATGTACTGCAGGTTTTAAATTGCTTCACGTGAAGATGTAAAGTTCTATACTGCTGCTCCCATCTGCATGCTTTTCTTGTTTTGCCTGCCCATCCTTCTCAACTCTCTTGCAAGAAGAATCAGAAGAAAGAGTACATTTTACCTGTGGTGTTATTGCCTTTTTCACTTCTGAGATCAGTAAAGGGCTAGACCTGTACAATCTACCCTACTGTCCACATATTTTAACTCTCACACTAGCACATGGCATACCCTACACTGATATGAATAAGCCTTGGCCAGGATGGCACATACTTTCCCTGTTCAGTGACTTAAAAAAAAAAAAAAAAAAAACTACACCAAAAAAAAACCTGNGAGATTTTTAGTTATCATAGGCATTTTTGTGTGTATATGAGGAGATTTTGAATTTCATTTGTGAAGTACTTTCTGTAACGTTTTCCTTATTCCACTATTAGAGTCTCCTTTGCTTGCTGTTCAAATGTCATTAAAGCCAGAAAGCACTGAACTAACTTGCATTTGACAGTTCATTTACAATAATCTAATATGACATCTTATATCACATCTCACATTGCTAGAGAAAAACACAAATTATGCATCCCAGCAATTTTATGAATTTTCCTGGGTGATTTATCCACACCAGTAATTTTGTACACCTGAATGCATCCCCAAAAGAATATGTAAAACCATTTCAGCTTCTCAGCTCTTTTCTTGCTAATCTTTTAAACAGATTTTGCTGGCACTCCTTCATTGCTCCCTAAATATACAGGCGTAAAGCTGGAGTCTGAATCACCACATCCACTGAGTACAAGTAATGCAAATATTAAACACAAACATTCATATGGAGATCCAATCTCTTCTCTGCTCATAAACTCTCACAGGAAATAGAACCAGTAGCAACATAATATATATTAAACACAGCTACATGGAATCCCAAATAATTATTTAAAGATTAACTTTTTAAGAAGTTACTGCAATTAAATTTGCAACATGGCATACAAGCACCTGACATGGCAGAAAAGAAATTTCCTTTTCTAATCACAGACACAGCCTGAATCCTGTGAATGAGTACAATTCATCTTTCACTTGAAATCTCCTTTTAAGTCTAGAATTAAAAGGAACAGATGAAAGAGTCTATCTCATCAACCTTTTCCCACCCTGTACATTAGATAGGCCACAGAAGGTAAACTGAAAGAGGTAGTATTTCACCCAATTAATTTCACAGCATGAATATTAGAAAGTGGGTCATAGTAGCTGAGTAGTAATTCTGCATTCTCCTAATTTTAATGGAAAAATAACAAGAATTGACACAGTTCAGTACTTCTCAATATGACCGGCATCTAAGCATATTGTACATGTCTTCTTTTATTAAAAATATGGGTAAATTGCTAACCAAGCATCATTATCTTTTTGCTATATGACAGTCCCACATTGGAAAGACTGTGTGACCACTAAGTTGGTCTTGACAAGCCACGTTACAAGCTTCTGTTAAAATATTATAAAGATTTATCAGTAAAGGTATTCAATTGATTCTCCTTGCTGTTGTAAAAGCTACAGAACATTTTTTCTAACATTACTAGACAACCTCCTTTATCATACTGGTGCACCAAAATAGCCAGGATCCATTAATAAAGAGGGAAGCACTCTGCAATGATGGAAAAATGGAAGATAACAGACACAAATCGAAAGGAAAGAGGTTTGGACCGGTTACA
>VWZT01009445.1:1030981-1041122 GCA_013397055.1 Pachycephala philippinensis | reverse complement strand
CCGATGTGGCTCTATCCAGGCAGAAGGTCCAGAAGTTTTATTTGCAACATGCTCCTTGTATAAAACTTAAACTAAGAAGAAAATATGAATCTGTAGAACTTTGAAGGGGCATGAGGGAGCTGAATGGTCTTAAAAAAAAACAAACAAACAAACAAACAAAAAAAAACAGAAAAACCCACAAACATATGTCTAATACACACACACAAGTAAAAAAACACAAACAAATTTCTTTTACAAGAAGTCTACTTCTGATAATATTTACTTCATAATACCTGCAGTATAATTGTGGTCTACTTAGAGATATCCAAGGACAGGGTTTTGAAAGGGAAAAGAAAACCGTAAGCAACACATCAATCCTAAAGTACTGCAACTTTATGGAGGTGCTGAACTGGAAATGAGTAAAAGCAGCTTAAGAGCAGCAATAATGCAAACCCAAAATGTGACAGCACTTCTGAGGACAACCATGAGAAATGGATTGTGTTTATGCATTCAAAAGGCATTACCAGGGACTGCTTTTGGAGCAGCCCAGTGCCGCCAGGCCACCTGTGGGTGTGATGTCTGATCACACACAGCTGGTAAGAGCCATTGCTGAATGCAGCTACTTAAGTACAACATACAGATCTTTGGGAGTACTGATGCTGTCTGACAAGACACAAAACCCCCTTTGCACTGCCTGTGGAAGACCTCACAAAGTCTAATAAAATATTGGACGGTGCATGTTTCTGAAGACATTAAAATAATAAATGTTCCCTGGTTAATCTAATCATGGGAAGCACATGACACAAGAGACTATTCACTACTACAGCAGTCTGTGAAAGACAAGATTTTGCTTAAAGGAAAGGCAGAAGTTACTCTAATAGATTCAAGGTGTGACATCATGAGCAAATTTAATTCTACCTAATTTCAGATTTCAGCATGGGAGAAATATAATTTTAAGCGTGTAATTTTTATGAGCTGTTTTAAATGCATGCTGAGATGAGATGAGACAAAGAGCACCCTGAAAGTGATTTTTTCTTAAACAGATATTAAAGGAGTCTTGGGTGAGTTGGTCAGACATACAAATCTACATGCAAGACATCTGCATCTGACTGGGTAAATTCCACCCCATGAGACTGCATTTTGAGAAAAAAGGCTTTTCTAAACCAAGCCAAGAGAGCCAAGCCAAGTGCAATTAAAACAACAACAACAACGTCAAAAAACAAACAAAAACAACAACAACAACAAAAAGCAATCTAACAGACTCATTGTTCTGCTTCCTGAAATTCTGATGTAAGAACTAAACACTGTCTAAGGAGAGGAACTGTATGATAACAGTAAATTAGCACTTTTCAATACACTGTTTGTGCATTAGGCAGGTTTTCTGAAAGATAGTGAGGTGATGGATGGAAACAAAAGACAAATTTTGAAATATACAGTATTGTAATACACTCTGCTCAGGTAACAGGATATCTGCCAGTGCTGCAGTAGAACCAAAATAATTAAGCAACATGATAATGTCACTGTATTGTAAATAAGGCATCTTTCTTTTAGTGAGAACCTTCCTTTGCTTCTCATCCAGGAGCACAGTGTTAGCTTTATAAACAGACAAAAGATGATTGGTAAAATGAGACACTGCCTACCTGATGGTGTTTGGCCATTATGTTGTATCTTCCCAGGGCCAGAAGTAGCACAGCACTGAGCTGAATGGAGGGTTAGTGTCTGCCACCCAGGCGAATCACACCAGCAGAGCAGCAAAAGGCAAGACTGAGAAGCACTTAAAATAATCCAGAGTAAGCAGCTTCCTCTGAGTGAAAAAAAGGAAGTATCAGAGNAGGCTGTACACAGATGAGCAAGTGTGGGTCTAACCAGCAAGTGGGTCTAGAAATACAAAGAGTGCAACCACAAAGCTTTTTTGAGATCTCTTTTATGAGGTAGCCGATGAGTTACAAAGAACAATGGAACTAAATCCAAACCCTTCATAGATAAAAGCAGATTCCTTGTGTCCATGGATAAGCAAAGCTAAAGTTAGAACTATTAAGACACTGGTAGGTTTGCAAGAAATCAGAACTGATATTTATGAGCCATAGCAAGGATTGATTTGGGACGATCACGTTCAACATGGGCGTAAGCAGTAACAGGGTGAATACAGTCTGTGTCTAATATGAACAACACAAGAAGGAGAGGGCATATTGGTTAGATAAAACAGCACAGATAAAGGACTGTGCAGCAGACTAACATCCCCTACACACCTAACAAACTCAGCCCTCCCAAAAGTAACTAAGTTTTTGCAAATAAACCATGCTAAAACTATGGTTGTCAATACAAAATGGAGAAACCTTCATAATGTTCAGAAAGAGAATTCTGTGAATTTTGGGCAGTATAAAGAAAAAATCTGAAAGAGAAATCAACTATCCAATTCTATATGCATCAGGATAGTCCATGACACCAGCAGTTTTCCTAACAAGGAAATGGTTTGGGTTTTTTCAGCATAGATTTGCCTTTTGCTTTCACCAAGAGTGCAGTTCTTTGAGGCACAGTGTCAAAATGAATCCTGCAGATCAAACAGCCATGGATATTTTCAATGTGCAAACAACAGCCTGCAAAAGTGAATAACTTGAATTCAGGTTTCCTGGATGACCTGTTAAACAGTGCTTTTTGTTTAAAGAGACCTTGACATCATCATCATCATCATCATCATCAGTTCACATTGTTCAGTACAGAAGGGTGAAACAGGCCACAGCTCTGTGTAAAAGTGTTTAAAACAATCAAAGAATTACTAATTATATTTTATTTCTCGCAGAGGTGCATTTCTCCCAGGGCAAAGTGGGGTTTTAACCTGTAGCCAGTAATTGCAGCCTGTTTTCAGTCTCACACTGAACAAGCTACACTCTACCAGGCTCCTCCTGGAGCGTGCAACTCCCTGCTAATGTTTCTGCAACCTCACTTAGGAAACTCACAACACTGCTCAAGATAATTAATATTATCTTCTCCCTTCAAGTCACAGTCCTTGGACAAACATTTTGCTCTGTCTTTTTCTTTTTGGAGTCTAGCCAAGAAATAGCAATAGTGATACAGGGGAAGAAAGGGGGCAAGTGTCTGTGCCACTCTAACAGGCTTGGCATAGGCTCAGAATGGCAATAACGTCAGATAAGAGCTCTTCTCTACAAACAGTAGGGTTTCCCACCCCCACTCACCAGATCAAATAAACAATGATGGATTGGTAAAGGCACATGAACCCTCCTTTCTTCACAACTGATCATAATTCATGATGGCACAAGATGGACAGATAACACAGACAGATGTTCAAGCTCTAAATCTCTTAAGACCCGGGCCATAGAGCTCACTGATGGCCATGACCTTTTATTTCAGTCTTGGAATCTGGCCATGCATCAGCTGGGTACTACACAAGTTCCACATACTTGTTATTCACCTTAACTAATTTCTGTTTCCTGCTCGTAGCTCATTCCTTTAAATCTGCATAAATAAAAGTGCTTACTGTTTGAGCAATGGCATTATAAGAAGCTGCTTCTCTTCTCTCCATAAGCTGCTTACCTTGAGAAGATGGTATGGGCTGGGAGGAGTCCTGACAATGGTACAGGAATCACAACTTTCTTGATTAGCAGGGAAAATTCCCTGACACAGGAATATTTAAGAGATTCAAACTTTTTGGTTCTGTGTATCTTTTATAGAGAACATCTGAAGGTTTCCTTTAAAGCTTCCTTATGCCCTTTCCTATGTTCTGTAGATGAACAATCCTGATGCTTTCAGACACAAAAAGTTATGTCCCTTCAGCATAAGAGTGATTAAATTATTTTGTCACTTACCGGCTTTTATGTGACTACCAAGTGGGAAAAATTACATGCCCCTGATACTTCTTTCAGCGGAAGGCCTTGTGTGTCAGTAATATTAATATTAAGCTTTTATACTAGATAATAATCCATGGTGGCAAAAATAGATACAATAGGCTCAAGTGGCAAAACCTTTGAAACAGCAATAATGTTGGGGGCAGGACAGGACATATGACAAGTGCTTTAGATGGATTCATTTGGATTTTCCATTGCAACTGCTAAAAGGCTGTGGATGCCACTTAGACATTTTGTATTATGGCCAAGGGCCCCCAGAGCACTCAGCATAAACAAATCTGTTCAAGTTAACATCTCTGTTTGCTTCCAGCTTCTGATGTGACCTACCCTATGCATTATGCTACTAGCCCCATAAAGTTGCTCTTTCCAGGATATATTTACCTCTCACATCAGTCCCATTGACAACAGGGCTGTGGTATCTAAGCTACAGAATTGCTTCAAGAATGGTAAGAAGTTTCGGAGTTCATGCCTGAAATACCCGGAGCATTTCTCTCCTGGGTGACCCAGACATACAGAAACTCTGGCGAGTCCCAGCTCTCCCAGCAGCAGGGGCAGTTTACAGAGCTGTGCAGCTGTGTGCTGTGTCAGGATGCTCTCTTCTGTTCTCATCTGCTGAAAAAATAAAACGCTGTGTAGAAAGAAATGGCAAATTTTTTATTGCCAAGTCACTGGACACAGTCTGAAAATGATGCATAATTCTGAATCTTTGAAGCTCATATTTATTAAAAAGAGACAAACAAAATTTATGCCTCATGATAAATGATCTACAGTTTAGTGAAGATAAATAATCAGCCACCTATTCTATGAAACACTGTGACATTTTTGGGCTTTTTTATTAAACACATAATCAAGATGAAAAAGGTGTCCCTGGCTGAAGTTCTCTCCTTCCCAGTTTTGGAACATCCTTCCAAAGGTAAATGAAGCATTCCAGATACAGCTCCCTCAGGTGTTGTATCATAATTTGTGAGCTACATGCAGAAAGTATTTTAATGGGTTTAGAATAAAATAGCTATCAGAATTGGAAATATATTTTCCTTTCCTTTCAATGCATTTTTTTTCAGAAACTGCATTTAGATAGAATATTCCAATCTAACTCTAACAGCTATGTTACCAGCAGTCCAAAAGGTCATTTTAGAAATCAGACTAATACAATTATCTGAAATTACTTTCCGGAAGAAACTGGAAGAACAAATGTACTCCAAGAGAGGTTTCAGTAAACAAAAATGCTGAAAACATTATTTAGATAATCCTGTTAACTTTTTTTCTTCCCCAGTACCCCAAGTTCTGCAAACATTTACAGCTTTTTATAATGTATTATGATTTTTGGTTGGTTGGTTGGGGTTTTTTGTTGTTTTGTTCTGGGGTTTGGTTTTTATTTTTTTTTTGGTTGATTCATTGTTGTGTTTAGTTTTGATTTTTCTTTTTTTTTTTTTTTTTTATGGCTAGGCTGTAATAATCCCAAGTGTGAATTCTTTTGTAATTTTTTTGTGATATTTTGTGAACCTTATTCAATACCCGTGTTTCTACTTAACTTGCTTTTCTTGATGCATTTTTTTCTTGCCTTCACATAATAGGATGCATCGTTCTAGTATCAAACCATGTCTGACCCCTGAATAATTTTTGCAACGCTCAGACTTTCCTCCTCCAACACTTGTCTGACTCCTCCTGTTTATGTCAGACTCACTATTCTGCACATGTGACATCTTTGGTTTTTTTTTCTTTTCCCTAGTGCTAATAAATTATATTCATGCCTAGTCTAAACATAATTTCTTGGAGTCAGATTTTAAAAAGCTATACTTATCACTTTTCTGTGACTCTTCAGTTTTACAGAACCTAATTTCCTCTTCTCAAGGCACTTTGGGACTAAGAACATGTTTTTTAACTGATTTTCAGATGCTGAAGACTCAAAGGTCGTACCAAAGTCACTAGAATGCATGGGGATTCAACATCTCTGTCAGTCCCAGAAAAAAAGGTTTTTGGCAACGTCTCAGCTCATCACTTATAAGATCTGGTACTTTGTCACAAATAAAGGCTGCTTAAAAGCCACTTTAAGCCATTGATCTATCCCTTTTCACATAGCAATTCCCCACTCCTTTTCCATTTAATACTTCCCTCTTCAGCCACACCGTTTATCTTCATTCCTCATTCCAGCCACAGGTTGGGCCTCTGGAAACCACATGAGAAGCATCTCTGCCAAGACAGAGAACTCATTATTAAGTCTTTAATCTTGATCCTGTCTTCCCCTCCCCTCTCCTGGCTGTTGTGGTTGACACTTACTCTTCCTGCAAAACAAACTGCTCTACCATGTTAGTAAAAAAAACATTCTGAGGTGGCACTAGTCTTCGAGCTCTTCTTGGGGCTCTTACCATGGGGAGGACAGGGAGTGTCTTTCTCTGATACTAAAACAAACAAAGTGTGCTTGCAATAGAACTGGGTTTCTGATACCCTATGTTACACCACACTTCACTGTTTTAACCTCTGCAACTCACAAAACACTCCTGAACGATCCCTAACTGCTAAAAAACATGGCGCTTGCAAGGCTTAATTTGTCTTTTCAATTCACATTTTTAGTCAAATAATTTCTTTAGGATTTTTAGGAGCTTTATCTCTGCTTCAGCTGGGTCCATATGCATTTTTATAAACCTCCATGCAAAGTATTATACAGACAAATAACTTCTCGGACTCATTTCTACCCTGCTTGATTTTCTTTTAATGTGGGAAAATATTTTCATATAATTTCCAAAAGATGCTTAGAAAAAGATAGCAGTGCTCTCTAATTCAGTCTTACACTGCTTATTTCCTTGACGTTTGTTGCTTCTTTCTCTGAGTCTTCCTACAGAAAAGCAGAAAAACCTTTGAGTGTGCGGCGGGGATTTAACCCAGAAGAAGCCCGTGAAGCCCAACTAGGCACACACTACTCCAGGTCTATTTTAAGTGACGGAAAAGGACACAGAATTCCCTATTTCTGTTACAGGCAGTCAGAGAAGAGGAATGCACGGAAGTGAAAGTGCCCACCTTTAAGCAGAAAGTCCCCGCCCAAGGTTTTCCCTGCTGTGTACCAAGACCCAGATCCCGGTCCCAGCAGAGGGTGCTGCTGCTCCGACCTTCAGAGCGGGAACGGGGATTTCAGCCGTTCTAGGCACAGAGACGTCATGTCGTGATGGAGGTAACACCTTTCCTAAAAGCGACAAGAAAACCTACAAATTAGATATCAGACAAAACTCAACCAGATTACAGAAAATAGAGATGCCTGGGTGCCTTTATGGTCCACATTTCTGCAGATGTGGTCCCAGCAATTCAGTGTGGGGACTAAAAGAAAGGATTTGTGAATATATCGTGAGCTTAAAGCTCAAAATAAACTAGAGTTTTCTAGACAAGCATGAATTTTACCAAAAGTTAAGTACTTTACTGCAAAGAGTTAACACTAATGTAATAGCACAAATTAGGGGTGGGCAGTTATATGTGCTTTTAACAAGAAGATCTCTAATTGCATGTCACCATTCTCTTTCCTCATAAGATATGGAGAAGCTGAGATACAAAGATGAAAAACATCTACCAGTCACTCATCCAGCTGCTGTTAGAGGTAGGAAGACATCAAATCCTCCTAAATCCAGCACCAAGAATGTTGACAAGATACTTCAGCTCATAACTCGGAGACTTTTAAGTTCTATAAGCTTGGGCCCAACAATATTTCTAGTCAGATGGGATTGTTCAGCTCTGTACTCTCTCACTTCTTAACAGGAGCACAAAAATTATTCCCCACACTGTGTCAGACCAAAAGTCCATCTAGTCCAGAATCTTTTTTCCACTGACAAACAGAAGCAGATGCCACAACACTGAAGATATTAAACCACAGAAAGTATAGTCTGACACTTTGCCACTTTCTACATTGTTTTTCAGCAGCCAGCTGTTCAAGGAATTTCTGAGTGTGTGAGTGGACTATGTTATTAAATAGTCAACGATGGTCTATGCTCAGCAAAATTTTCTAACCCTTTTTAAGCTGTTTCTGGACTCCACAACACCCTCTGGCACTAAGTTATATCAGTTAATTATCTGTCAGAAGAAAAACTACTTCCTTTGTTTGTGTTAAACCTGCTGCCCAATATGTTAATGTTGTACTCTAGTTACCAGAACAGCAAATACCTCTCCTATAATCAATCGGAAGAAAGATGTCTCAACTACTTGTCTTGCTTACACAACTTCTGACTCACAAATAGTTTTGTCACATTTGTTGACTCTGGATATCAAAGAGCAGATTCAAATCTATTTTCATTTTGCTCATACCACTGTCTATATCATGTTGACCTGAATCACCGGATTTGAAGTAAACCCCTATAACATAAGAATCAAGAGATTATTAGTCTATATATGTGTTGGGAGGAGTGGCTTTTCTCCTTTTTTGGCTTGTCATGAAATATCCAGTGCTAACTACTGAGAGAAAGAGCATAACAGAGTAGATGGCTTTTGTTTTGTTTCTCCAAGACCTTTCCTAAATTCTGGAATTAATATTTTTTTCACTTGAAACTCCATATATTAAAATCTTGACTTCTCATGGACAAAATAGCTAATTGACAGCAAGAAGGATGTTATAGCCTTAATTAGCCACTCTCTGCAGCCTCTTTGACTTACATTCTGGTATCAAAACAAAAGCAGTAACTATGTCTTAAAAAGCAGCAATGTGAAACGATTGGTAGCTTTCAGACACTCTTCATTAATATTTTAGTATTTCTCTACCATTACACAACTTTTACATTATGCCATGTAGTTCAGAGAACTTTCCCTGTCTCAACCATTTCTGGTGTTGTTCCTTTCAGTGCACATCACCACCACCACACCACCCACCACACAAAACTCCTCCCTCACTTTTCCTACTTCTGTATTTGCAGACAAAGCCTTATTTTACTTTTTTTCCCAAAATAAAGACATAATCTATACTTTAGAATTGCCTCAAACTCTTGGCTGAACAAACAATAAAACCATACACTCACATCAGCTGATACGATACCTCTCTGTAACAGTTGTGCAACACACATGAATCAAGGACGGATATTGCAGATTATTTTGATAATTAATTCCCTGGAGAAATTCATTTTCATCTGGGAACAGTAACAATGGTTCTCCAAAAGGAAGAAAAAAGTCAATTTTTTCCTTTACAAATTCCCTGTTGATGCAGGACAAACTTGCAATTAGACTACAAAAGAAATAAACATAGTTTTAAGGAATAGGTATATATGTGTTGTGTTGATTTCAAGACCATAAAGGCAAGTCAAAATTCCCATGCTCTCCAAATTTATTAAGAAAAACAGTGTATTGATTTGTTTAGCCTGTAACAGGGTTTGATGGGACAGAAACATTGCCAGATTTACTATGACAAGAATAGAATTCCTGATTATCCAGGATAGATTATGAGGCAAACTATGCAAATGTAAAGTCCTTGTTGTGAAACTCCAGGCAATTCAGTTGGTGGTAGTTCTCCTAACAAAACAAAAGGTTATGTTCTGAGTTGTGTAACTTGGGTGGGGCTGGCTATAATGAAATATCCAGCCAGACGATACAGTTGGTATTCAGTGGCTTAAATTATTCCAAGGAAGTATGTCCATGCCAGCTGAAAGAGCAAAATAAGAGTTCAGTCTTGGTTCTCAGCAGAAGGGGTGTGCTGGCTGGTAAGTACCCTGGTGCAAGGGATGGAAAGGCCCTAATGGGATCAAGGGTTCATCTTTGCTCTCCATTATCTTTACAGACCATTACTCAGTGTTCTCCAGCTCAGCAGATTCTACCACAGCTACAGGGGAGCAGGGCCTTGCTACTGTACTGAACAGCCAGTGCAATGCCATTTCCCCATTCCTGTGTGACAAGTTCCTCAAAATGAGAAACCACTGTAGCAAAACAACCCCTTCCATAGTCAGCAGCTGAAAATTCCCCGGAAAAATACATCACGGTGATTTTCATCGGATACCAGGTCTTTTACTGGGTCTTCCTCTTCCGGGATGTCTGACAGCTGCTTGGCCTTTTGAACCACTCAGACCTCACACATGAAAACAGATCCTCTTTCAGCACGTGCTGTCAACACAGTTTTGGAGCAGAGACTTGCTGCTTCACTTACTTCGGAACCATAAATGCAGGGGGCCAACATGCACAGCCTGAATCCTCACTGACCACACAACTGGGGAAGAATTTAAGTCATCTGTGCATGGGAACAGTGCTCTATGCTTTGTTACAAATACTTCATTTAATTTATTTAAAAAAAAAAAAAAAAAAAAAAAAGCAAAAAAAAAAAAAAACCAAAAGGGTGGATTTGG
>VWZT01009445.1:1003650-1030975 GCA_013397055.1 Pachycephala philippinensis | reverse complement strand
CAGAAGGATGGATTTGGACTGATTGAAATGATTATTCACAGATTTGGGACTACAACGGAAGTAGTGGGTAATTGTGAGAAGCTGAAACATTTCACTTGTACTTTCTGTGTTTTATTTTTGTAATTTCAGTTCTTTTTAAAAAATTGTTTTAAAAGAATTCAGGACAAAATAAAATCCGGGCTAATTGAAAATATTTATTTTTGTTTCAGTTTGCACTTTCAACCAAGACTGTTCCACCAGCTTTGTCGTGTTTGTTTGACTTGTAGGAGGCAGTAGGGTTTTAAACAATGTTTCTTAGCTCCATGTCAACACTATCCCAGTATTTTCATTAACTTTTTGATAGAAATGGCTGAATGATATCAGTCAATTGTTGCATGAGAAAATTTATTTTTAAACAAACAAACCCTATGATTCTTTTTACCTGGTTTCACTCAGTCAGAAACAGAAACTTAATGAGTACAACTGCAAAATATTTCTATAGTTTTCAATTAAATGTTTTGCTTCTGGACAATCTTCACTAGAATAATTCCTTAAAATATTTTCTGATAATAGAAACACATTTTTTTAAAAAAGTGATATAATTTTGCCTATATCTGCTAAATGTGATTTTGTTTTGTTTTAGTAATATTTTTCTCATTATATTTAAAAAGCATTTTTTGCATCTGGTGCTTTTGGAGAATATCACTTTACTTCACCGCAAAAATTCACTTTCAAAACAATCCTTTTGGCAACAGAGAAGAAAAGGTTATCAGAGGTAGAGGAGCACAGTATCATATTACAAATGCTCCCTTCTATTAAGCTTTTTACTGTTGAGAACTAGAAACACTCCCAAATTGCCAGGAAAGATACAGAAACACATTTGATATACCCAGCAGAGCTAACAAGCTAAGGCTGCTTCATAACCAGCCATGTGGAAAGCCAATCCAACCTCCCTGCTTTGGGTGAGCTTTTGAGAGCATTTCATTCCAACACTGGTAAGTCCTTCCTTTCATACAGGTTCATAGAATCATAAAAAATGCTGAGTTGCAAGGGACCCATCAGGATCACTGAGTCCAGAAAGAGGTTGTGAGAGACAGTACCAAAAGCTTTGCTGAAGTCCAAAAAGATTACATCTGCTGGCTTCCCTTGATTAGCCAGGTGGGTTATCCTGTCGTAGAAGGAAATCAGGTTGAACAAGCAGGACTTTCCTCTCATGAATCCATGTTGGCTGTGACTGAAGGCGGCGTTGTCCTCCAGCTGTTTTTAAATATTTCCCAGAACAGTCTTTCCACTGAAAGTACTTAAGTGACACTGACAGGCCTGTAATTTCCAGGGTCATCCTTCTTTTCCTTCTTGAAAGTCAGAAGAACCACTTTCCAGTGAGCTGAGACCTCTCTGGATTCCCAAGACAGTTCAAAAATCTTCAGGAGAGGTTTTGTGATGACATCACTCAGCTCTTTGAGTATTCTTGGATGAATCCCATCAGGCCCCATAGATTCACAGAGATCCAGCTGGAGCAGCAGATCCTGGACAAGCTCAGGGTCAAGTGGAAGTTGATCATTCTTGCAGTCATATACAGTTGTGAAATATGGAATTTGCTCCTTTGACAACAAAGGAGCTTGATGGAGTTGATGTAGGCTCTGGTACTGATTACTGTAATCAATAGGAAGAAAATGCTGCACCCTGAATCTACTCCAGCCGCTTGCAGCACCATAACTGATGTTCATGGAATGACAGAGTTGCTACAAATAATTATAAAAGCACCTTTAATAGGTGGCAGCAAAGATCATCTAAGATTTTCATTTCTAAGTAGCCCTTTTAGCTGTGATTCTGTGTAAAAAATACACAGAGTACAGAATTCACTATAGATTTGGATAAGAACACAATGAAGGGATGAAACAAGGCTCTTACCTTTTAGATAGTCATCTTAGGCATTTTAAGCATTACTAGGATTAAATGTAGTTAAATAAGGGTTACATAAAAACACAGACAGAACCATGATGAAATTCATAATGCTTTTAAACATATTGAGGTTTTTTCTCTCCCTTTCAGCTTGTTTTGAGCCAATGACCCCATCTTTTTTTACAAAGTTGTTGAAATTTGCAGTGATCTTTCTTTGTTCTAATTTCCAACTACTATCAAATTATGTAGCAGCTGCAGAAGTATCTTTAGATAGAAGTTATCTTTACCAAAATATCAATAAGGTTTGGCCAGTTTCCTTACAACGGAGAATTTACAGCTGTAATTTTATATATACTTTACATTTCTAGATTGAGAACTGTAATTTGTTCTATAGAACTACATTTTGACTGTTGGGCTAGGTTTTCTCTCCAACTGATACCTAAACTGATATCTAAAAGTGGTGCAAAATTTAGCTGCTTTCCTTGTCATATTTTATTATGAGAATTTTAGGCTATTATTTTTGATACAGCACTTGGCTTTGCCTCTGTCTTTCTGAAAAAAACAAGTGGATATTTAGGGATTTGTTTTATCTTTTACAGTCCAGAACTCCCTAAAAATGAGACTCATCTGAAACCATCCTGCCAGTTATGATCACAAAGATGTCTCAGTTTGATGGCCTAATCTGTTGCAGGGCTTTTCATTTTTGCAGAGGTTTTCTTTCATCAGCCATCTCATCAGCATGATTGGCTAAAGACTGAGCTGAGAAACTACAAGGACTGCTGCAAGACCAGATAGGTTTCCGTTAGCAGGGATGGATTATGATATAGATCTTGAATGCTTTCGGTTATCGGCGGTTTTTGTGGAATGAGGTTTGTATTTCATGAATGTTTATTTAAGGACTGTCAGAGAAGAATCTAGAGCAGTTAGGATGTTTCTTTGAGTAGATGAAATCTAAGTATATACATAAAAAGATGGATATATTTGTTCAGAGAAGTGTGGTTATTTTATAAGCTCTAGCACTCAAAAGCTAGAGAACAGCAAAGTAATATATCCTGTGCAACCCTTGGATTACACTGCAGTTTCTATTTCCCTGGCCACATACTCTTTTCTTTTCCACCAGTAAATATCCTTTTTAACGTCCAGACTGAACTATGTTAGTTCTTGTGCTCCTGCTCCTTCCTCTCCTTTACTTTTCAAGTAGATGAGCCAGGATGCACTTAACCTGCTAAAATCAAGTGCAGCCAACATGTGATATGTGATGCCACTGCTGATCTGTTCTCTTTCCACATCTTGTTTGTTAGTCATTGTCCAAAATGTGTCCCACACCCTGTATAATGCACGTGACTCAAGGTTTTCTCTAGATACAAAATTATTATTTTCCTCCTGGGCTTTCCTGTAGCCTGCTGTAGTCACCAAGTGATGCACAAACACCAATTAAGTTATTTTCACAACATACCGGTGAGACAGCATACTATTATTATACCTAATTTACATGTGGAGAACTGAGGTATGAGGAACTGTGGCTCCACGTGTAAGGTATGAGCATCTTTAACTATACAAGTTGGGACCATTCTTGGAACAGAGATGACCTATTAACTAAATGAGGTAGGGTTACTGTTGAAAAATAGCATGTGATCGTGCAATTAAAAACGAAGTCATACCACAAGTGCCTGATAGGGTCAAATGAACCTTACCCAAGCAGAGGTAATTCTGATATTTCCTAATCTTTCAAGCTAAATTTATAATTCTTAATTATGTATTTTAATGCAGCTAATATTTGAAAATTTTAGGATTAATCCTTCACAAAATCAGAAAAAAGGAAATTTCATTAGATCTCATTATTCTGACTTTCATGCGAGTCATCAGAAGGGTGTGAGTTCTTTGGCTTCACAGTGGAGTCCTACAACACCTGGCTGCCCCAGTCTGTGATTCTGCAGAGGGCTAGACCCATCTGCTGCTAGCTAAAAAGGAAATCTGAGAGGAAAACAACTTCAGTTTCNGGGGTAGGGGCAGGATGGGTATTTTGGTTGATTGGTTAGTTTTGGGGGGATTTTGAGGGTTTTTTTTTTTGTATGAGCATTAGTTTCTAGAGTCACTGTTTCATCGGTAGGGTTCATACGGGTTTTATAACTTTAGAGGCTCAGACATGTTCAGTTTAAAGAGAAAGGCATTGATTTACTCAGTCTCCCAAATACAACCCTTGATGTTTCGCTTGCACATTGACCTCTGCTGGTCAGATACATTTTGAGCTGCTTCTAACATTTCTCCTACTACTCTGCTTATGTTTATCGTAAAATTTCATGAAAACAGGTCTATTAATGCCTTAATAAAAACAAAACAACAAACAAACAAACAAAAAAACCCAAACAAAAACTGTTATCTTTCATACTGTCAGATCCACTAGGCAATCACTGTGTGCTCAGTAGCATACTCTAGAAACTGGCCTAAAAATAAGACAATTGCAAGATCCTGTAATATTACATGCTAACTTATTCCTCAAGGAAGGCATTTTACTCCTTGTCACTTCCCTTGTTATCTTTAACAACTTCCATAATTTAATTGTGGGTTTGGTTTATCATTTGTACACATGGCTTGAGTCCAGTCTTCTCATACGCAAGAATTTCTTTGCATTTTTTTGTCAAGAGACAATAAAAACAATGAGTTCTATCTAAATTAGAAGATTAATTTTATCTTTTAGTTTGAAACCTACAATCCACTAACACCTGTCAGGCACAAAGACAGATCAGGAAAGTTTAATGCTATCTAGATAAATCATACATGTAGGTATATATGTATCAGCCTTGTGACTCAGTGTATCCACCTAGCCTGTGATTTGTGCCATGTTAGTAATATTTCCTGTGTATCTATTTGTTACGCAAGGCAAGGCTGCCCTTGAAAAAGGGATTGGAAGGTCTCTAAACATGTGTGAGTTTAGGAAAAATTATGAATATTTATTAGTATTATTTATGTATTATTTTTTCTATGTGGAAAAGGGTGGGGTTTTTTTAGGGTTCTTTCACACCTTATGGTTGAGAAAATCCAGGAAAATCTGCCAGCAGCTGGAGCTGTAGGTTTGTGCAGTAGTTCACACATTAAAAGCCCTGAAAATACCTGTGTATTTTATTACAAAATAACCTTCTCAGAACTACGGCCTTACACGTTTAAAAAAAGAGATTAACACAGAAGTAATGCTATGTCTTAAACGGATTACTTTAAAAGGTTAGCTCAGAGGGATTTTCCCCTAGAATTTGCTTTGTTTGCAGTCAGTGACTGCACTCCTCCATAGCAATATTTGTCCTGAGAGTATAGAGCCCTCAAGGGTTTATCAAGTCTGCTCTCCCTCTAGTGCTGATGCTAACGTATTCACACTCGGGAGATAAAAGGGAAACACATCTGATGGCACACCAGAGGCAACATTTCATTGCGTCAAACTCCTTTTCCCAAAGAATAATGACTACTTTCCAATTCTCAGGAACCACCTCTTACATAAACAGTACATGAGTTGATACCTTTAAAATGCTCAGCGCTCTGAAGCCCTGTTCAAGTCAATGGAAAATGGAGTGCAGTTTTCTTCTAAGACTGATCAAAGCCTGGCCCAAGGGACATCTATCCTGATGGTCAGAGTCATTACTAACACTGAGACAGGAGTAATCTCTATGAAATGTGGAGATGCAGACAAAGCCCAGTTTCAGACACAGAATATGAGTGTTTTCCTTCATGTACAATCTGCCAGTTCTCAGCTCCTCAAGGCTGTCCTCAGTCTCTAGCTCAGCAAAACACTTGAGATAAGTACCTAAAGTTAGGTGTGTGAATATTCATACTCAAATAACACTGAAATGGGTAGTATTACTGTATTATTAAGATTTATTCTCTCCTCTATCCTTTAATAGCTAAATTCTCCTCCACTTGCCTGATACCCACAGAATAAGCTTGAAAAGCCCTTGGGAGCTTTCCCAGGCTGAGAATTCTCAGCAATATTTATCCGTATTTCTAGCCTTATCCATCCTACAAACATTTTTACGAATAAAACATTGTTCACTTGATTCTCAAGGGGAAAAAGGGGGTCAGTAAAGTAGCGAGATAAGGTTTTCCACTTTTTTCTTTCGGTTTTCCTTATTTTTTAAACTCAATTAATTTTCTACAACTGTTATATTCTATTTTTATGAGAATTTCCTACTGATTTTTAACATAAACTGCTAATTTCAGCTAAAGGCTTCCCAATGTCATTAGCCTATTTAATACTATTTTGATTTCAATATGTCAGTGTAAATCAATAGCAAACTGGATATTTGAGCCATTATGGCATCTTCATTGTTACCGTAAGCATTTATTTACCATATTCTCAGATTTATTTATTCTTTAAAGCAAATATTTTTTTGCTTTGTCTCTAGGATGTTCCTGCAGCTTGTTGATTAAGCTACAAGTTACAAAGTCTGACTTCAAGCCCTTGGGGTGCTCTGATCCCACACTGAGCAGAGCAGAGCTTTCCAAAATAAGCTTGCTAACGTCAGAACCTCTTGTTGCTAAGAGAAGGAGCGAGTGTAGCCTGGTAAAAGCACGGTGTTTCAACGAATCCATTTGAACCGGCAGCCAACCTGTCCAAAGACAATGGAAGTAGCTTTAAGCAATACATACCAAATTGTTACATCAGCCTGTTTTACTGGAGCAAGAAAATATTGGAAGGCTATTGAGCAAAATAGCTGGGGAAAAAAACCGCATATTCTCTACTTACACAGATTGCAGAATGTATATGTGATCTATCAGTCAGAAAACTAATGGAGGTGAGAATGACCTACCCCAGGCTAATGTACAGTACATGCAAGTTCTCAAAAGAATTTCCAATTAAGCTTCTTTTTATTACCACACTAACCAAAGGCTCCACTACTGCATGGTACATTACTTTTGAGAATTAAATATTAATTTAGATCAGAGGTATGTATTCCCATCCCAGCTAAGAGGAATGCTACATAATTCCGAGCTTCCTCTAGGAGCAGCACGTAAATTCATCCATACTTCACAGTATGTACAATTTACATTCAGCTGGTGGACCACCTGGATGAATATCTGCACTGTGGTCCTTTATTTCTCTTCAATTGCTGATCCATTAAAATGAAACACCCTACAGTCTTGCATTCTGACCTTCTTAAAGACACATGCAAACACACATATATGCTTGAGAAGACGAAATTAGAGTAAAATACAAGAGAATCCTTAGCCTTCACAGATTACAAAATGGATGGATAGGAATTAAAAACTTGTCACTTTTTTGAAGGTTCACAGAATTTACAAATAAATGGTAGCTATCAGATGTTTAACTAATGGCAGAGGAATACAATTTATTAATCCTTACTGTGTCATCAGACCAAACAGAACTGAGGCTCCATAGAGTGAAAATATCCAGTGATTTTCAGGATGAGAAATTTACCTTGGCAGGAAAACCACTAAATTTGTATGTTTGATTCATTTATCACGCATTTTATAGAAATTACTTACATATCAGTGGGACTGGCTTGATTTTTCTGTGCAAAATTATTGTATCTCAAAAATACTGAAATTTCAAAAGCACAGGAAGAACAGTTCTGCTGGTTTGTGTGTCCTACCTTTGCAATTTTTTTTCAATTTATCACATTTTGATTTCCTTTAAATCACTGCAGGATGAAATGTCATGTTTTAATGACGAATTTGCATAGCCTTTATGGATACACACACATTTATACCAAAATCATTCTGTTTTAATTCCCTGAAGTAAGAAGAAAATACCTGTGCTCAAAAGAGATAAAGAATATTCCAGTTTTAGAAAACAAGCCTTGATTCAAAATCTCATATTTTAGTGCTCTTTTTATTGGCTTAGGAGAGTTGTGAATCCTCTTATGGAACAGATACAACTGACACTGGCTTCAGAGACATTCTCTCAGTTCAGAGCAGCTCTGCCTTGCTTATATGTGTGATCATGCTAATTGTTATGAGGGAAAGTCTTTAAAACAACATCAAAACCACCCCCAAAGTATTGCTCTTATCCTTCAGCCAGTACTGGAAGGAAAAATCTGTTTTTCATCACCCCAAACTAATTTCCCTTGGAGTTTATAAAAAGACTTGGGATTTCTCAGTGGTCTTTCCATTGGATGCAATAACTGTTCAAGTAGAACTTTCTGCTCTCTAGGCCTCTTTCATGTTCCTCTTTACTATGTGGTTCTCCTGATTTTAAGACTGAGCACCAAACTCTGCCTTGGTTTTCTCAGAGTTATCATTAAACTAACTAATTAGCATAAAATCTGTAAGGTCCTGTTGTGGAAAACTCTGTGTTAACATAGTGTACTGTTACTGCTATTATCTAGTAGGATGAATTGCAACATAATTGTCCCTTAAATACCAGTTTAACTCAGCCATGGTCTTTTGAGATCACTTGCAACATACATCTGAATGAGACTCTAGATGGATTTAATAGACAAAATTTTTGCAGGGTTTTATTTCAAGTTTTTATATACAAGACCTTGAAGGTGAAATGTAGTTATGCAATCACAAGGCAAAGATTTAATGTTCCTCTAATTAGAAACATGACCAGTTCTGTTAATTTACCTGAAGGAGGAAAGGCTGTTCAATGGAGTGAGCATTAATCTGGGCCACAGGAGACTGCAGCTCAGCTCCCTGCTTTTCCAGGTATCTCCTCTGTGACTTTGTCACATATATACTCAGATTCTGAAAGGTATTTCATTATCTGCCATTAAAATTTCCTTTAATCTCAATCAGTTGCCTAAGTCCAGGAACTAAAAGTAACATTATGAAAATAACCAGGAAGGTTTAATATCTCAGAACATTCCCTATTCCACTTAAAAAGACCTCTATATCTATAGCATTCCTTAAAAATGTGTCCTTGGTATTGTCACCTGCTTGATCTGCTCTAATGCAAAGCTCATTTCTTTCAAAACCTTATTCTACTACTTACTTACCCTTAAATCCTTATTTCTGTGTATCAGAACTAAAATCTTCCATGCCTTTTTAATTCACTTAGAAACTGGGACGACTTTAACTGAATTGTTGCAAGAATAAAAACACTTCTGCCTGAAAAATTTATATTAATCAAGTTTAGGTGCTGAAATCAATGTACTTCATATTTCAAGAGTTTATGTGAACAGCTAATCAAAACTAAGCACTAAAATTCAGGTAATTTACAAATAGTCCACACAAAGTAACTACCTGAAACATTCAAACAAAGCCAGGCTCTAGAGATTTTTGAATAAATCAAATTCTGTTGATGGCAAGAAACACAATTTTTTTCAAAATAGAATAGAATTTATTATTCAATAGAATTTTTATGAGAAAAAAAAGAACTAAATAATTTATTTGATTCAGCTTTATTTGATTGTCTTCACAAACTCAAGTTATACACGTTGAATGTGAAAATACCATATGCAAAGAATACACTCCAAAACAAATACACTCTGCCTATTCATCAATGCACGGTGATGACATTCTTTTCAAAATTAATCTCTGGAAAATAGTTACAGACGGTGAAAAACACGAAGTTTAAAAGAAGACGCAACGTCATGTTTCCACATGTTTTGAACTTTATAAGTCACAGTTCATATCTTCAGTAAAAATTCCTTTATCTGATTCAGAATATGGTTTTTAAATCTCAATTTTATTTTTAAGAAAAAATATAAATACCTGGCAAAATTTGAATTCGGGTCTTTCAAAAAATCAAAATGAAATATTTGCTTGGTCAATTACAATTTTCTGTTTGATTACTGGATCATGAAAATGCTTGGAAATTTGATTTATTGTCTTGGTGGAAACATTTATTTTAGACTTGAAGTATGGGAGAGATTTTCTTCCTACTTTGCATTCTTGATAACAGTAAAGTTGATGTTTTGTTTTGGTTTTTTTTTTACGAGGAAATATCAGGTTTGATTTATTTGGCAGCTGGCATCCAAATAGAAGTTTAAACTTCAGCAGCCTATTGCACAAATTTTGGAAAAGCCATCTCTTTACCTTTGTCAAT
Organism: Pachycephala philippinensis; assembly: GCA_013397055.1. Classification (NCBI taxonomy): domain Eukaryota; kingdom Metazoa; phylum Chordata; class Aves; order Passeriformes; genus Pachycephala; species Pachycephala philippinensis. The sequence continues at coordinate 1,021,095 of VWZT01009445.1, read as the reverse complement.
GTTCCCTTTCCCACAACAGAATTTAAAATTTAACGTGTGTGAGTTAACAAGAGAAGCCTTTCTCTGTTTCTTGTCAGCATTTTATAATAGAGTAGGGATTGCTGTTTCTAAGATGTATAATTGAACGTTTACTCTGGACTAAATTTGTTCAGCTGTGGCTACATCAGGCAAAACAGAAGAATCAGAACCCTTTTACCATTGTGCATTACAAAACAAGGAGTTCGCACTGTACCTTCATTCCCCACCACCTCTCTAAGTACCAACCCTGCTCCTTCCTTGTGTTCACCTGCTTTTTAATTAGCACCTTGCAGAGCTGCACACCTGCAGCAGCTCTGTTCTCACCTCACTGCACATTACCCATTATGTCTCCACAGCACACCCTACGCAGAAATAATTTTGTCACTACATCATTACACCTCCTTCCCTTGCAGGGAATCCAGGCAAAAGTCACCTGCTTAAAATTATGTTATTCTTGGGGAACGAGAGCTATTAATTTTCTTTTTAAAATCATTAAACCTTTTCACATAAAAATCTTGCATATCCAGTATCAGCTTTGCAACCATTAAGATCGGTGTAAGGGGTTGAAAGAAAAAAAAAAACCAAAACAGAAACACAGAGTTTTCTCCTTGGTTCTCATTAGCAAGTACGCCAAACCACAGCCAAAGGTTTTGAAATGTTCCCAGTGTTGAAACATATAATTTTGCGTTAGGTGTATTTCTTATAAAGTCACACAAACACTGTTCTGTTGGGATGGTTGCTCCTGATGGGGGGTTCTTTTACTTTTCTGTGTTGCATCACATTTTGTGTAAATCACATGCACATACAAACACACATCACACTCACCCATGAGCCCAGCTGCTCATGAATACCTTAACTGAGAAGTAATTCAACAAACCCCCAAAACCTTATGAACTTCAGGGGAGTCTGATGCTGAACTGGGAGTCACATTTTTAATGTTAGTAAGGAGCATTATTTTCTCATGCATTCCCATACAGTGGAAGAACTGTGTTCCTCTGAGCCTCTGCCATGTGATACACATCCTGTCATATTTTCCTCAGATTCCCAGACAGGTGTGCACATGTACATTTGTGAGTGGATGTATTCAGAAAGTGCATGGAGTGATAATCTGCCCTAATACTATTAAAATAACTAATTTTGATTATGAATGATAAATTACATACAAAATGGAACTTCTAAAAAAATGTTACAGTGGCTTTATTTTTTCCCCTCCACATATTTGGTGTCTTATTTAAGTAAAAATACCAAATATTCTGTTATTTCCTTAACCACCTAGTGTCTGTAATTCTGTTTTTATGTGATCACTTATGTCTCTTTGACGCAAGTAGGATAGGATGCTAAATGCTACCCAAGCAGAGCCATCATGAATAATTTTCATTTTGTGGTCATGTTGCAGAGTTGTAAATAATTCGACCAAAGCTAGAAAGGACTCCTTAGACAGTCATATACTCTTAAAATCAGAGTACTGCAGTCTTCACAAAACATAAAATTACAAAACGCGACAATGGAAAATTATAGCGGGGAAGAAACTGTGATCTAAATTACCAAAATGAATATACTTACAATAAAAACAAGGAGCAAGGTTTGTGTGGAATGACATTTTTTACCTAAGCCATGTCCTCTGCTTAGCAGGGTGTGTTTGTGCCTTCAGTGTGGTAGATCACTGGTCTGCCAGCACAATTCTGTGCTGCTTACTGATATTTTAAGAAAGGACTGTGTAACTGATCTTTGTTGAATAAAACAGTCATAATTCATTTACTTTAATGGCACAACAGAGTTAGGACTAAGAAAATATACAAGCAATTTAAGAGCAAAGACATGTCAAGGAAATTGCAGAGTACTTGAGATCAGAGCTTTCAGCACTGAAAAATCCTTTGAAAAATTAAGAAGCCTGTTGAGGGATGTAAATATGCAATACAAGTTAACTGCCATATATTTATATGCAAAACCCACAGACATTTACAATGTAGAGGTTATGTTGCATGTTTGCAACTCAAAAATAATCAAATATTAGTTTCTCAGTGTGCTTCTTCTAATAACACTCCTGTGGATTAACATTAAAGGATTTCTGTCAATGAATTAAATATAGTCAATTAAAGCTCAAATTGGTCATACGACATAAATATGTCTAATGATTCTGTTTAAATTTTTTTTTAATATTGAATGAAAATAAATGTAGACTGGAAAATTTCATTAATTTGGAATTTACTGGTTGAAAAACACGTTTTTTTGCCACACCTTCAGAATGGGAAAATTCCATCCCATTTCCTGTCCTAATTCCTGTGCCAACTTGCACAGAATATTTAGTTCCAATGATTGCACTACTTAGCAGATACATTTCTGCCCGAGATACCCAGCCAAGTGTTGAGATTAAATCTTTATTTAAATTACAAGATAAAAATAGTGCCACATGCATATTTTTTCTCCCTACCCCATGGTATTAAGACCTAGATATCAATCTCTGTAACAATGAATCAGTGAAAGAAGCCATAGCTCTAAAATCCGGTGGAGAAAACACACATTATGGGGTCACAGAGTCACGGAATGGTTGGGGTTGAAAGGGATATCTTGTGGTCATCTGGTCTAACCCCTCTGCCCAGGCAGGGCCACCTAGAGGTGGGCCATAGCCAGGACCATGTCCAAACAAATTTTAAATATCTACAAGAAAGGAGACTCCACAACCTGTCAGTCTACTCGCCTTCACAGTGAAAAGTGTTTCCTGATATTCAGAGGGAACCTCCTGTGTTTCATGTTGTGTCCAGTGTCTCTGTCACTGGGCACCTCAGAAAAACAGCCCGTTTCTGTCTTCTTTATAACCTCCCTTCAGATATTTGCACACATGGACAAGAGCCCCCAAAGTCCCAATTCAACTTCATGTATCACAAAGATTATCTCAAACCTGTTTCATCACTCAGTCGACGTTTAAAGGCTGGAGTAAGTTGCAGACAACTATTGTAATACCTAAACCACGGACATCTGTACTTCAGAAGGTGAATCCTGATGCTGTTAAACAGGGGTGACTTCTTGAATTTTTTTTTAACATTGCAAATCATCCTGACAGCCCGTCTACTTGCCTTCTTGGTTAGTCAGCAGAAAAGCTCAATACTGGTTTAAACGTGGGCCTGTCCCTGTGTGTGCCCACACACCCCAGAGAAGGGACAAAGCAGCTTGAACATGTTTGTACTCACCCATATAGTCAAGACTTCAGACACAGTTAAGACACAAAACATACAAAAAGTTAAATGTCTCTGATGAGGCACTTCAGCATGTATACACACTGACAAGGAATCACTGACAAGGAAACTGCCTGAAGCTACCTGATAGGATATGTTAAGCCCATCCCATCTGGGGAATCCAAACCAGTCATCTCTTGGTCTTTGCCCCAAAACTAGCCAGGGGTTATGATTTGTAAAAAGTAGGAGGATGTCATTTAGGCATGCATGTCACCATACAGCTTTTCTATACCCTAATGATTAGAATATTCAGAAGAGATTCTTTCCTTTTATCAGTGATGTCTTCTTCTAGGGAAGTGTTCAGCAACCAAATGTAGAATTGACCAAGAGAGAATACACTTTGCCTCTGTCTTAGAGCTGGATGACTGTATAGACAAGAGATAAAAGCAGTTCTTTTTCTTCACAAATATTTCTTCTAGATCACTCTATTATTATTAATAATAAAAATTATATTGTTTTAATTATACTAGTCACATATAATTGACTAAGTCTACTTGTGAATCTACCTCTATTCTTAGTTCTTTCTTCACCAAATGCATTGTGAAATGTCTCTATGGAGTCTGAGAAAAATTGCTTCTCATATGTCAAATAAATGAATCCTACAGAAGGTATAGATTATGAAAAGTATCTCACACACACATAAATACTGAAATGAATGTGCTTATTTTTCAGTGCCAAAGCAAGTAAGTCCTGTCATTTCTGTATACAGCCTTGGGAATCACAGCATCAGTTATCATTAATCAGAGGAAAGAATACAATAAATACCAATCTGTATAAAGAAATATAATCTGTCATTTTCTGACTACTACCAAAATAAAACACTATGAGAACATAGGTTATTTATATTTATAAGACCTATATGCTTATATACACAAAGAATTTAGCATTTTAACTGGACTTGACTGATTAAAAATAATGTCCCAGTGATTAGTCAAGACCTGTTCTCTGAAAATTCATACATAACATCTATATATTAGCAACACAACTGGGAGAATAGCTCTTAATAAACTATTTCTCGAAAGAACTATGCTGCTAATGAAATACATGCCACATTCTCAAAATACATTTCTTTCTCAAATGCTTTATTACCCTCTATCACCCCAGTCGTGGCACGGCAAGCATGGGGGCTAGATCTTGCTAAGTCTTGGAGCTGACTATGAAAACTTCAGAGGAACCACTCACTATTCAATCTGTTACATCTTTTTGGTCACACAATATGGTTTCTGCATTGTGAATGGGAGAGTTCATAGCCCTTATTTGATTGAATTCTTATACCTTCAGGCATAAAAACAGACACTTTGAACAGCAGTGCAAATAATTTCACCATTTATGGCAACCACAATTGACTACAAGATATTCACACACACAAAGATGAGAAGTTTTCTGCCAAATACGCAGCAAACACTTCTGCAGTACAGTAACATTTGCATCCATTGAACGAACTCATAACTAAAAAATGTCATTCAAGTTTCTCTGGTATCTCTGAAAAGTTTGTGGAAGAAAATATGTCTAGCACCTGTGGTTTTTTGATGTAACAGGGTATGTTCTACAGAAGCTATGAATTATAGAAATTTTTACAGGCACTTTTCCTTGTTACTTCAGTTCCAGTATGGTTTTAGTTGGTCTGACAATGTACAGTTATATCCAGGCATCCTATAAAAATAAATGCGGTTTGGGCTGCTCCAGTTTTTAATCTGGTGTTCTACAGCTTCCCTGTGAAGTGTTGTGTGGATGTGCCTCATATTTTACTTCTGCAGAGTCATAAACACAGAAGGGAAAGGGATAATGTAAAAATCCATGGATTATGGACATATTCCTACAAACTTCCTGCTGGTCAGTAGCAGAGCTGACTTCTATGAGCAAAAAATGGGTATGGTTCTCCCAGGTTTCAGCCATACAAAATTGTGTACTTACATGCTGTCTATATGAAAGTAGTTTTAAACCAGTTTACTTGGCCAAAGTAAAAATAGAAATTTTATTTTCACAAACATAGAATCACACAGTGAAAAAAAAACCCATAAAAGTCTTTATGTAGCACTCCAAATGTTTAAAAAACTCATCTCTTAATCTCCTCAAAGATTGCTGATGCACAAATATGTAATTCAGATATTACAGTTTCTGCTATTTTACTGTTTGGGAGGATCATTACTTTTTCAGCTTCTTACAGTGACAAATGTGTAAATTATTTGGATAAGAAGAAAGGGGCAAACAAAAGAAAAAAAATTGATTTTATCTTACTTAGAGTATTTCCTCATTTATGAAACTGTTGTAACTAGTTGCTTATTCGGGAAGAACACATTTTATCTCTCCCTGTTTAAATTAGTGGTATTAATATTTATTGGGTCAGCTAAATATATAATTGCATAATGTACAGAGCTACCCAATGTTAGGGGCTCTTTTATTTAAGGAAAATAAGTTATACCTTCACTAGTCCTATAACACTGTAAATTCATGTTCCCTACTCATCAGTGTGTTGGGGAGGTGTAAGATGCATTGTGTCTCTAGAAGAATGAAGTATTTCCGTATTTCGAATCTGTGAAGCTTCATGGATGAGCAAACAAGAATAATCACTGCTGCACACATTTGAGTCAGACAGCATTATGGACGTATATTTCTGCTGCTGAAATCTTTATTTTTTTAATGTGCTAGATTATTAGATCATGCACATGGCAAAGTACTTGAATTAATATCTAGTAAGCCAAAATAATTGTGACTGTTGTTCCCTCTTAGAGATCTGTTTATGCCATTTTATAGTCCCTGAAATATAGCTCTGGTCAGAAAAAGGCCATATCAATTAATTCAAGGTATCTCCTAAGAAAATGAATATACATATTATCACAAGAACACCTGAACAGATTTAGAAAGGGTAGTTTTTAGGAGTAGGTTAGTTGAAAAGGATTTTGAAATGTGAAGGCCACCATTTTGTTCCTATTAAAAACAAAGAAACACAGAAGGTTCCCCTGGAGCAGCAGAGAGGCTGAAATGAGCTTTTTGACTATGAAGCAAACAAATAAACAAACAGAAAACCCAAACAATCATTTGCATGTCCCTGTTCAGAAATGCCTCCCAGCTGCATGTATTCCTATGGGAACTTCTTAGAATATGTGGAAGGGAAGAATTAATCGGTGTTTCATTTAGGTGCTTGCTTTGGACTTTATTATTTATAAATAAACCAATCTATTTGTTTGTTTATTCCTTAGTGTACTGTGCCTTAGAGCAAAACCTGATAAAATGTATTAGAAATTAGGTATATGTGTTTCTATTAACTAAACATATTTTATTGCAGTTATTAAATCAATTAAGATTTAGTAGATAACTGTGTCAGGCAGAAAAATTTGTGGGATGGTTTAATAATCCCATACTAAATAATGCAATTCCATTAAATTAGCTAGAAAATGAACATAAGGAAGAAAATCAGCAGAGCAGAATGTAAAATCTTTCTGAACATACATTAAAAGCTAAGAGTAAAATCTTTTGGTGTTTAAAAGAAATAATAGGATTACTACGCAGAGGCCATTTTTCTTTAAAATGTTACACATGTTTATACCTACTGTACATGGATTAGAGGTGTTCTGTTGTGTAAAGAAGATAAAAATCCTGCTGATGGAGGATTTAAAAAAAAAACATCTGTCATGCATATAAGGCACAGACTATGAGTCCGTAATAATATGCACTGCCATGAAAATATTGTAACAGCTGTGAGGAGTTGTGCTGCCAGTTTGCCGAATGAAAAACAAAACCTATTTCAAAGCACAGAAGACTGGAAAATAGAGCAGGCTCTGGCATGTGCTATGCATCACATTTTATACTTGGATTGGTCAAACGGATATTTGGTCTTACTTCCTACAAGTGTCACTGAATTAAGATTTCTGAAGCAGTGAAAGGAAGGAATAGTAGTCAAGTAGAACTAGACTCACAAGTAAGAATACTCAATATTAATTTCCTACAAAATTACTAATATGTGCATATGCCCATTTACAGCAGCAGGAAAGGTGCTGAACTTTTATTATGCCTTTTCCTCTGAAAGATTTCTTTGGACATAGATGGAAATTTATAATTCTGCTTTGCTTCTGTAAACATCATTTAATATTGTAATCACAGATTATTGCCTCTTTTTTCTGTTACTGTTTTTTACTTTTAGAGGTCAGAATATCTCAATTCAGTTAGAAGTATTGTAGAAAATCGTCTGGTATCATATTTTGCTATATTTCAAAATAAAGAGTAACAGTATGAAATACTTATCTTAAATACTTTCAGAGAAAGATAAAGCAAGAATGCAGGAAATCCAAAAAAATGCACCAAATAAGAAATACCACACAATCACTGTAACCAAAATATCCCTTTGGGGTGTAATTGTCCCCTATTGACTGCAACAGGGTGCAAAATTTTAGCTTAAATTTCAAGTAAGAGGGACATTCATCCCTAAATGTTAGACTGAGGCCATCCTTTTTTTATGCAACATCCAAAATAATGCAACATGACTTATGTAACATCAGCCAATACCTATCCATGGAGGTTCAGACTGCTGATGAACGACAGCAAGTCCAACAACTGCTTTTTCTCACCTACCAGGTAGAATCAACTGTCCCAGTCTTAAATTTCATCTTTTACTTTTATTAAAGAAGTTGACTTTTAAGCTGCAGTGCTGCTTTTTAATGCCTTCAATATAAAAATGTAAGCAGAGCTTTTATTCAATAGCTAAAATCTTTGATATATAATTACTCTTTTTCCACCTAGTTTGTGCATATTGAGGTCACTACAACGGATAACTTGTGGAGATATAACACTTCTCTAACACTATTTAAGAAAGCAGGGGAAGAATGGAGAAAGGAGTGAGGGGGAAGATGTCTGCATTAAACTTTGCAATAAGACAGAGTTAGGATTTGCCTTGTTTAGAAATACTGTTCTGTGCTTATTTAACTAGAGACAGTATTATATTGCACAAGCAGGCAAAAAATTGAAGTTACAGCAGCCTACCTTCATCACTGCCTATTCTACTTTGGGGATTTATTTTCACCTCTTATTCTCCGTCAATGAATTTTTATTCCAAATTTTGTTTTTGCACCAACACTGTTACATCCAGTTTATTCTGCGCTGAAAGCAATTTGGAGAAGCAATATAAATGAAATGTCATCTCATAAGAGGTGACATAATAATGGAGCAGTCCTCTTCTACCCAAGGACTACACATTGCCATACAAACATCATTTCTTTCCTTTGAGTATCTCGTTCTGTGATTGCCTAATCAGCAGGCTAAAATCTCATAATCCAAAAAGCCAGTTTTCCTTATACCATAAATCAGTCACCTTTTACCAAAACAGAATTAGAACAAAGAGACAAAGTACCAGCTTGGCAAAAGGGCACGTACAAAAACTATTTAACAGCTTGGGATGATTAAAACATAGGTTTTAAGGATGGTCTTGTTTCACTCTTGTTACACAGCCCAGGAGTGATACTAGTATTGTCCAATTGCTAAATTTCGTAAGAGGAATTCCTGTGCTACACAGGTAAGTCACCAAGTAAAGCTTCTTTGAAATAGTCTTTTGAACTACGTGGCCAAAATGTCCCTGCGTATGGTCTTGCATGACTGAACATAGACAGCACCATTCTTAAAGCTGTAGAAATAGTTGGAAAGAAAGATCAGCAAAAGTAGCACAAGACTATTTGTTAGCACCAAATGTTAATTGGATAGTCGTGAAGAGCAAATACAGAAGTAGCAACAAAAAAAACCAAACCAAAAAAAAAACCAAAAAACCAAAAAAACAAAACAAAACAAAACAAAACAAAACAAAACAAAACAAAACAGAGAAAACCCCACCAAAAACTGTATTAATTACAAATGTCCAGATATATACATCATTGAAAATGTGGAACTGTAGAAAGTCTGATCATTAGATTTCTTATTTTGCCCACATGAACTGTTAAGAAATACACACACATATACACATGTATATGTATATATATAAAAGCATATAAATATATGTGTGAATGTATGTAGAATGAAAGGGAACTCTGGAGGTCCCAAATCTGTGAAGTTCTGAAGTGAGTGTGGTTGCTCTGGCTTCATCCAGGTTAGAACAGGTTCATGGGTGGAGAGTTCAGAGTCTCTCTAGGCAGCAGGTCTGGCCTCGTTCTTAACCACTCTGAATCTACAGACATGTATTTATTATTCATCTGTTATTGAAGTATAACACCCTCATGGCAAAGAAAAACAGTCAGTGTTTTCATGGGTATTTGCTTTATTCTGCATTGTTTATTTATATAGAGACTACTTAACTCCCTGTGATACAAACTGAAGAAACTAATAGACACTATATAGGAAAATCTTTCTTTCTGTACTTAGGAGTGGAAGGATTTGACCACAGGAGGTTGTACTGATATTTTCCCAGGTACTGACAAGAGTGAAAGCTTTGTAATCAGTTCTTTTTATCTAGCACTGTATAATATCAGACTTATTGCAAAACTGGTCTCCAGTATCGCAAGGGCACCTTGAAATCCATATTCCTCTGAGCTAAAGAAGTCCCTGCATTATACTAGCTGCAATGTGTAGCAATAGTCCGGATATATATACACACAAAAAAGTCTGGGACACCGTAACTGGGATTCACATTCATGGCTTAAATGGAGGCTATTTTTGTTCAAACTGCTCATCAGTCTATTTATGTGCATAGCAAAAGAAAACAGAAATGAGAATAATTAAAACCAAACCCAGAACAGTTATATAAAATACAATTTGGGGGGTTAAATATGGTCTTCATCCCGAAAACTTGGGGTTTGCATGGTCTTTTTGAAGGGGCAGACTGGAAGTTTATCTACACATTATCAGTGTGTAGGTGTCTGAAGACCATGATGAAAGAGAATTTATTTTTAAAACAACATGTTGTCAAAACTGGCATATGCAATTTGATCAGGGACTATTTAATTACAAAGCCTTATGACATACACTAATGCAAAAATATCCATTAGAGTGATATTATCCCTTTCTTAATTCATCAGGATGGCAACTGTTTTTGCCTAAAGCTTTCTGAATAGCTTCCACTACAAAGTTAATCATGTTTATCATCAATTTCAGAATTAGTTTGATTTGTATTATATTGTAACACAAATGTTTTCAAAATATTTTGGAAAGCATTTCAAAAGACAAACTTAATCCAGTTCTGTCTGCCAGAACATCCACATGCTGAACCTTGAAAAACCACATTACTGCATGAGTCAAGTTTCTCTCATCCTTTCACCTAATTTTGTTCTCTGATTTTTATGCCAGTTATAAATGTAGAAATATTTAGAGTCAGTTCAATTCTTGATGAAAAATCAGTTTTCTATTCTAGTAGATGCAGTGATCTAAGTATTTTCTTTTATACACACAGAGTAAAGCAAATTCTTCACATAAACACACTCTAGTTTTGATGTTAGTGCAAGATACAGTTAATAACTTAAACACAGTCTGAGTACCCTATCACTGATTTTTTTTCTCCTTGTGACTAGAAAAGGGCATTCAGAAGTGTCAAAACCAAATGGTTCTTTTTGCTTTTTCTCTCAAGCAGCTACAGAATTACACAAGAAGAAAAAAAACTGAGAGTGTTATATTGAGAAATGGGCATGTTCGTGCCTGAAGTTCAAACAAAATATGCTGGCAACACAGAACAAAGTTCACCGGCTAATTCCAAATACATTCTTTGGGTAATTTTTTCAGAGGGCAGTGATCACAGAGTTAGCATAATAAAGGCTCTTTCAATAAGTAAACTTCTAAAGGAACTAGAAATTCCCTTCTCTTGAAACATAGGTGCAATGCCAAGCCCCTGCCAGCACACTGCATTTCCGTGTGTCTGCTATGTTCTGTATGCCTGCTACTCTGCTCCTTAAGTTCTCCTGACCTGCTTTTTTTCTGTTTGTTTGTCTCCTGTGTAATATTTTTCCTCTCCAAGTCATGCCTTGGAGAAAAGAGGGTCATCTACTCTGTCAGGCTGCGTCCTGATTCCTGCTAGAGTTCCTTTGAATAACAAGAATTCTCCTCATACCCCACTTCTGAAGTGCAAGTCATATGCAGACAATTTTTAGCTGGTGCAGTGCTCTCATTATATTTCCAGGTCTATAGTTGTGGCCTGGGAAGTGAATGTATCTGGCACTGCCAGGATCGAGATATGCAATTTAGGTTAACCTCCATGAAGACCACAGAAAAAACTTTACTAATGCAGAACCCCAAAAAGAGAAGGAAGCTTGGACATGTCCTCAAATGGTAAGCCACCACCATAAAAATTAGAAAAAGTGACTAATGCCATCAGGATTCAGTCCCACTGGAAGTGTTGATATTACAAAGAAAAGTTAGTTAGGCTGGGAGAGGCGTATCAGAATATGTAAATATATGCTAATAGAGTTTATTCTGGAACTAAACTAGAAGGAATAATGCATGGAAACATGTATGTTATTAAACAGTCACCCTCGTATCTTAACAGGATGACCATGAATTGATTTACCTCATACCTTTGATGTGGTCTACCTGCTTATACCATGCAGCTGTTTTCTAGATGACAATCTACACATCAGCATGAATTCAGGCTTTCCTCTATTTTCTGAGTACATTTTGCTTTATTTTTGACCATATTTTGCATATTCTTTTATATATGTTAAATATACAGTTTCTTAGGTCTTCCCACTTTAATCCATTCAATAATAATTAGACCTAAAAAAGAGTATCTGGTGGTATAGATCCCCTGTATAGCTACAAAGAAAACTTAAAGCCAAAACACATGCACAAGAGATGGAGAACAGCTCTACAAAATGTTTTTCAGTAATTCTCCATAGAATAGCCATAAAAAGCATTAAGTATAGAGATGGGTGAATACAGCTGTGGATTCTTCTGTGATCCTGTATCAAGGGCTGTTCTGTGGATAATCCTTTTAGAAATGCTCTTTGGCCTGAGCTAGCATGTGCCAAGTTTCTGCATCAATCATGACATTCCGCCTTGCCCAGATAGAAGCCAGTCAACAGCTAATGCGATTACATGGCCAGGATAGTTTTTAACAGGAAAATGGTTTAGAAACTTGCAATTGGATTTGAACTGATAATTCCTTGATTGAAAGGTAGCTTTTCATGTACTGATGCTGAATGACCATTTCTAGCAGTGGAAATAGGGGGAAAAAGTAAAAAAAAAAGTTTGGTTTTATCTCTTTTTTTTTTTTTCTTTAAGGCTTCAGTTTGTTAAAGTGTTTGTCACTTGGTTTAGAAGTCATTTAGAAGTCAAACATTTCTCTGAATACAAAGAAAAATCCATTTGGATGCAGTGGACATATGCTGATTGTCAAGATATTTACTGTAAATGGGCTGTGAGCTTTGCAATCCACATTGCAGCTCTATTAGAACAGTCAAAGATATCCATGAAAGTGTAATTATGGTATAGTGAAGATTGTCCTATTTGCAGCTGAAAATTGCTTATTAACTACATGTGAAAATTTAAACTATTATATCCTAGTAGTTCTGTTCTATTTCATTTTAGCAGAACTAATTTTATCTCAATAGCCAAAATTCATTACTTTAGACTACAGGCTGATTGCAAATCCCACTAAATGCCTAATTGTTCCATTTCATTCAAGTGAACAGCAACTTATTAAACATCAACTTGTTGACTGATTTCCCTGTCACCTATATTTTTTCTGAGTTTATTATGGAAAGACAGGAAGCAGACAATGAAACCTGAAAGTTTTGCCTTCTGAACACAAGAGCCTACCCCACCATCAAGTTTTAACTTCCCCACTCACCCAGCACAAAGTGTAAACTCTGCTCTAATAGGAGCATTTAGAAGGTGCTGTAAATACAGAAGAAGATGCAGTATGAAGATGACCTAAGTAGTAACAAACAGAACTTTAAATGGAAAATCTTGGAACTTTTCCTGGGTCATCTTACTACAATTTAGCAGTTAGCAAGCACTTGATAATTTCAGTTAACCAATATTTAATTTTTTTTAATCTCTCTGCAATTCTAAGCACTTGCATTTTACCCACATTTCTAGCCATGAGAACCTGTTAGGGAGGTAGCTGGCTGCCTGTAATCTGAGGAGCTTTAGTAAATGCAGGAGTCCTTACACGTGCTTAGGCTGACACTTGGTAAACTCTCAGTAAATTCGGGCTATGGTAAACATTGTGGCTTCTCTGCAACATGATACAAAGAGGAAATCCCTCACGTCAGGTTCCGTTCCTGTCTAAGGTTGCATTTGTCTGTTGGTCCTTCATCACTGGAGAAAACTAGAGCTGTTTTCCTATGGTGGCTTTCTATCCAGTGGACATCTCTGCAATCCTTGCTCTGCTACTAATATTAATATTTCTTTCTACAATGAGTTTGGGACTGGTATCTTTTTCCTACATTTTTACGTAGGGTTTTTAATACTACTTATTAAGTTCTCCTTTTTTTAAATATTACAATTGAGTTTATTGTTGGCAAAGAGGCTGGATCATTACAAGCTGATGCAGTCATCATCCTTGTTTTTGAATAATTTATTAACACAAACCCCAAGAGTACCTTAGAAAAACCCAAAACCATACCTCTTATGAACATACCACACCTACATCCACAAGTGCTGATCACTCTTCTTACAATCTCATTAGTATATCTGAGCCATCTACAGTGCCAAAGTAATGTATGACCAAAGATTCAGCCAAAAGCATGTAAGCTCTAAGTGTTTTTGTTGATTTGCATCAGACCTCAGACTATGTTCAAACACGACTAATAAAAATGGGTTACCTCTTCATAAGGAGAGGAAGGTAGCAGCAATGTGCAAGACTTTTCTTCCCAGAACGTCCCTGGATGTTGCCTCGAGATATAAGGGGAGAAATGAGGGCTCAAACCGAACAGGGTGGGTGGGTAATGTTTAAGGGTGGGATGCATCAGATTTAAACCTCATCAAAAGTTTCAAAGGGCTGGTTCACATCCAACAATTTTACTCTCAGTTTTGAACTTTGCCAAAACAAAACAGAGATCTAAAAATAAGACTCTGCATTGTGTCTACCATCATCTCCCTTGTTCTATTTTTTTCCCTAATAAAATTGCAATGATACAATCCATCAGGAAGCAAGGAAAATAAAGGATTTTTAGACCCTTTCCCAATTAACAAAGAGGTGATTCAAGTGAGAAAGGGTAAGCAGACAACCATTTACAGTCCACATGAATCAAAGGAAGAAAGAAAATAAGTCAAGTCTATCTATCCTCCTGGCTTTCATAATTTGTTAATTAAAAAAAAAAAAAACCCCAAAACCAAAAACAAACAAAAAACCATCCTCTATAACCAAATTAGGTTGGCTACTAAGGATGCCTGTTTCCTAGTTCATTTTAATTATTTTTATTTTGTTAATTAATTTTGAGAATATTAACATTAGCTTTAATGTTGAGGTTCCTACTTCTTTGTAATCAGATTAAGTGATTCCAATGTCTTTCATGTGTTTTCTAGTTCTCCTTTCAACTGCTTTCATAACTGCTTGCTTCTATTTATATTTCTCCTACCGCAAAGCCAATGTCAGTAAGATACTTTTGTTCTTGCTTGTAATAAATGTTAAATCTGCTATTTTTGGAAAGAGGCTCAGCACCATTTGTGCTGACTAATTGTTTTTATTTCTTTCATCTTGTCTTCCATTTTCCATCTCTTTTATTTTGCATTAACCCCTTACATCCTCTGGATGGACATCTAGTGGAGCCAGGCTATTGTGGTGCTGACAGCTCCTTAACAACAGCCAGAGATGCTGGAGTATTCCTGTGTCACAGGCTGAAAAAAACACCCCCACTTTCTTGATATGGTCACATTCACAGATAACAAGTGATGAGTCCCATGTTTTCCTTTCACACTGCTTGTTCCAGCTTAATTGAGCAATGGCAGCAGGGAGACATTTTCCTCTTTGCACTCATCAAGATGTAATAACATTGTTCCTATTGTTAGGCAGGCAAGCCTTGCTTTTGTTGGCACCAGTAAGAGTTTTAATGTAAACATCGGCCTCAAAAGACAACATACTCATAGTTAACAGAATACAAAAATGTCTAATAATAACAACATATGTTAATTTTGAATTCCGTCAGAACTCTGAGATTACCAGTATTTTAAGTCATAAAGTTAACATCACCATTTAAGTTAGAGCAGTCCTGTAAAAGACATGGACATCAGAATACAAAGTGGTTTTCTCACTCATGAAGCTTGTTTAAAGTTAATATTGAAAACAGCCAGAGCCTTGTCACAAAGAAACGGATGTAAAAATAAAGGTCAGGAACCTGGCGCTCTCTGCCTCTGCCTTGGCCAGAAGAACCAGTCCAGCAAAGACATGGAAGCTGCTCACTTTGTGCTCCCTCAAAGAATAAAGGGGCAGAAAGGGTGACATTGACATGTCACATGTAACAAAACACAGTGCCTCCTGTTTTTTTGTATTAGCTAGCAGACTTCATTTTATTTTACTCCAGGCCCTCAGGTGTACAAAACACTCCAGGAGCTCCTAGTCCAAAATCCCTTTCAGCTTGGTATATGCTGTCCCTGCTCTACTTGCAAACAACAGGTCTAAATAAAAGATTTAGCATGATTTATATCTAACTATTTAGTGTTGTTTAAGAGTGTAATTCTACCTATAATATTTTTCTGCAGCACAGATAATTTTAGGGGTAGTTGGAGGTGACAATAAGCTTTGGTATACTGGCCTTCTCTCTCCTGGTTCACAGAAAACAAATGGAATGAAAATGTCACTTGATATTTGGTCACTACTATTGTTTTGATCCACCAGGGCAAAATTATACTACAGTGAAATGTAAAGTCAGAAATAAATCAAAAAAGCAGTTCTAAAATGTCAAACGTGTATGCCTAACACCAGTTAATTAGACCCATGCTCAGACACATAACAAACCTGATCACCAGTCACATGACCTCCACTGAGCCAATTGTCTGATTTTGCAGATTTCGGTTCTGGTTTCCAGAGCACTGTCCAAATGTAAAGAAGTTTTTCTAAACATTACTTAGTTTATTAAAAAAGTCATCAGCCTGACAATAATAAGCCACAAAATCCACAATGTCATTAGTGCCAGAGAGACTGGTCATAATGATAATAATTTTTCTATTGTTCACATAAAGCCAAGGGTGATGACTGCCAGATCCTATCTACTTTGCTTAAGTCTTACTGCCAGGGAAAGTTTATAATATGATTACAGACCTGAGCACACTGCTGAATTATGCCAGATGCTTTTTTTTAAACTGCCATCTTCCAGATTCACGATTTATATTTAAAATTCCTCTAGTCCCAGTATTATAAAACATAAAATGACTGTGGAATCAATGCAGCAATCTCTCTCCGGGTTTACAGTCTGGAACAATGGCTTGAAATAGAATAAATTGCCTTGTATTTCCTGGCAGGATGTTATTGCTGAAGTCTGGTGACAATTCTCTTAGCATCAATTATTCCACTACTGATTCTACCATGTCACTACTAGGTAATGACCCACACTACATGTACCTGCAGCTTTAGCAAATGTTTGCTGTGTGAATTCAAAGCCGTTTGCTGTGTGAATTCAAAGCCATTTACTGCATTTCATGGTGCCTACCATACAATTTGAATGCAATTCGTGTAAGAAAGCACTGTGTACCTGTTGTATCTAAATTGTCAGTGATATCCATGTGTTTATACTGCACCAGAAGATGTTACTGCTGGGTCCAAAGAGACACCACATAAGTCTTCCTCACCTCCCAGAAAACTTCCCAGCTTTCTAATACGCAGTGAATACTGCAGCATACAGTGAATGTGCCACAGTCGTCTTTCTGTTTTCTGACAAATTTGTTACCATGCTTTCCTCAAGAACAGTTGAAAAGATTATTCTGTGTCAGTGGGAGAAAAAAAAAAAAAAAAGCCAGAAACAGCATTATTTACTAAAAACAGATGCTGCCACCTTCCTGAAAATCATTTTGTTTCAGTTGTTTAACATAAGGAAAAGAGGGGGAAAGGAGGGAGCAAGCAATGTAGAATAAACTGTACCCTGCCCTCTGAAAGCAGCATTTGGCACACAGACAACTCACTAACCATTTCTTAGTAGTGATAATTAGCAAGTCAACTTCTGTCTGTTTATTGGTTTTCCTGTTCAGTTGTTTTTGCTATCATGGTACTTTCAATCACTTTCTTTCTTCCCACACAGTAAATCTACCAGTAGATGAGTTATTCTGGCACTATTTAATTCCTCTTTTTTTT
>VWZT01009445.1:982168-1003640 GCA_013397055.1 Pachycephala philippinensis | reverse complement strand
TTTTTTTTTTTTTTTTACTGTCCACAGGGTTTAGATGTAGCTATTTTTGTAACATGAGTGAAATTGCATTACACAGTGTATTTTTGATCATTTGCCATGTCACATCCTTTGCAACCCTAATACTTGTGTTTGGTACATTGAACAAAGTAGTTTACAAGCTAAATATAGTCACCACAAATGAAGTACTAGTTCATGATGAGAGCAGACTTCTGGGATTACAGTTACAGTCCCAGGGTAGCAGCATTCCCAGAGGGCAGAGAGAGATGTTCAGATGAAAGAGGAAGGCAATAAGCCTTGGAGAGGATGGCTTTACACGTCTTCCAGAGAACAGTTCTTTTTTTGGCTTGGCTGTGTTTCTGATTTACCTGTATTGTCACAACAGCTCCAAGGACACGTCATGACACATTTTCCCCCAGTTGTGTACAAAAGAAATGTTCAGGAAAAAGTAATGTTGCATTCTGCAAATGTTGAGGCCTCCAGATATCAGACAAGCTCTTCTATTCCCCCTCTCCATGAAACACCATCTTTTCAATAGGTTTCTTTCATTTTATTTTCCTCATCTGCACTCTTAATTTCTACTTGTTCTTACATTTTAAGGGAAATTTTCATTAATTTCGGCTACTTCTTCCTTCAATCAACTACATTTTTTTTTCTTTTTTTTTTCTTTCCTTTTTAGCTGAGGGGTTATGATGAGGGACTTTTTTCTCTAAATGTACAAATAGATTGCTTCTCACTTCCATGATGTTAGGAGGGCAGATTAAGAAAAAATAAAGGTAAAGAACACAATTGAATCAAAAATACCTGCTTTGCATTCATGAAGTGCTTATAAGAACAAAATCTTTCCACTGATTGTCTAGTTACAATCAAGATGCACATCTCAAGTGCAACTAGTAAAAACTCTGTGACTACAGCAACAAAACTGCGAGAACAATATGAATCAGGCAGTAAGGGAAAATTACTCTGCCAGAGAAAGTGCTCTGGTGAAACTTGAATGAGAAAGCAGCTTTTAAAAACAAAGTTTCCTCTTCACCATAAAAAACCCCCTGCAGTTACATTGCAGAGAGATATTTATCTGTGATAGCTCATACTTTTCACAGGCAATTTCAGACTGCTGAATCTAAGGTCAAGGCAAAGAATAGCCCAGATTAGAAGAAATCAATGGACAAAATCAAGTTGTCAGAAAAGACCAAGCAATTAAATCAAGGTCACCTCTCCCATCTTGATTCAGTCTCCCACTGTATCCTCTGCAACAGCATGGATGTTGTTACATGTTCATTATTCTTTGGCTACATACGAATAATTGCAGTACATAGTGTAGATGGTGTCTATTTAATAGAGAGCAAGGCAGTAATTTTTCAAAGCTTTCAGCTGCAGTTAAAATGAAACTTAAGGCACTGTGATGACAATCGCCTCCATTACAAGAGCAGACCGATGGGACCAGGTCCTGGATCATGCAAATAAAGGTAATACTGTAACATAAGACACAAGCCTCTGTTCGGCCTTTCTTAATTTTGAGTACTTGGAAACTTTGTATTTCCGTAATGTATCCTTCTCTGTGTGTATTTTCTAAAAGGTAAATTAAAGCAAGACAAAATAGAACCTAAAGTGTTGCATCATAATGATGGTCCGTATAGGTCATCAGCAGAATGTTGATGACATTCAATGTGTATCTACTTCAACCCTAATTTCTGAAGAGGACCATGTGACTGTGGTCACAAAGCCTTTTGCGGTCTTTACCCACTACTTTCCTTCTTCTCCAATTTTTTCTACACTAGGCTTTTCCCCATGAGTTACCTGTTTTTTCCTTTTCAATTCCGCTTGACTCCATAAGGATGATTTCCCTCTTTCAGCATCTCACTCCCAATTTGTCAATTTTGTCTCAATACTTCCCTAATAACCTGATTTGTCCCTGATGATCCTGGCTGACAAGATTGGGTTCCTCCCTGCCCTGGCCCAGGTCTGCTGAGCTCAATATCACAGTCTCCTCCTTTGCTTCCAACTGACAGTCTGGGAGTTTCCACCTCTGTGTCTGAGGCAGGAAGTCAAAGAGAGATTTTCATGAAACTATCCTCTGCCTCAGAGAAGAGGCCTAATACAGAAGCTCTCTCTCTCTCTATGAACTCTACAGAATTTTAAAACTAAATGGCTTTTTATCTTGCAAGCCTAATTTTAGCTGGTAAATGCATCATCTATAGTGCCTGGGCAATGACAGCAATGATGGGAGTTCCCTTATTCATCCTGTGATAGAATCTTAAGTTTTTTACTGATGAAATCTGAGTAATCTACCGAGTGGTTGTATATGGCAGTCCTTCAAAATCTAAAAAGGCTGGATTTTGAAAGGGACAGCAAAAGATGAGGGAAACTTAGCACAGTGCACTACCTCTATTCTCATAAGCAAATGTTCAAAAAGGTATATTCTAAATATTGCTATTGTATCTGAACAATCAGCCATACATATAGGGTGAGTGCCTGTAAGAAATAAATTTTACAGCATTTTAAGGATACATCTCCTTATTACTTTTACACCCTAGTACTAATGAATGTATTGCTTTTAAAACGTATGTTATTTATCATAAAAAGAAATGTCCCTAATGTTTTCTTCTACGTGGCAGAAGTTAATGTGAAAACTATCCTAAATATGTATTTTAATGTGATCTTTCACAATATCTTATACAGTAAGAGTACACTAATGTATCACTTATTCCATAAAGACCTCCACTCTGTGGAACTATCATTTTTCCATTTATTCAGAGCAAAGCAACAATTAGATCCTTGTATTAATTATAACACTGGCTATGTGCTGGTGGCTTCCATTGTACAAGGCTAACTCTTGAGGGATGGCTTCTCTATAATTCATGACTGATATTTATTTGATTGGGAGATGTAAGCAAAATTTCTCACTGAAAATATTTAATATAAATAAGGCTCTAGAGCTCAGATGTTTTAAGCAGTTTCATGAAAGTCAGTCTTTCTTTGATATTTAAGGTGTGTGAGGTTTTTTATATGGAACATTATCTGATTACCAAAGGTATAATTTCATATGGATTTATTTATATTTAAATTTAACTTTTTTTTTGTTAATTTCCGCATTTGTTCACAACGGTTCAAATAAGATTAATAACGTATCACTCGTCCGAATAAATTTTATTTGAATGAGTCATTTATAATTTGAATCTGAAAACAGTCACTCTAGTGGAAATTACCTAATTTTAAATTGTGAGCATCAATCTGAACTCACATAACCGCAAAAATTTTCAAATACCATGATGTAACTGAGCTATGTGATTTCATACTACACACTCAGTGTATTTTCCATCTGTTTATGTGGTTTCTGGGGGTCATACACTATATCCCATGATTTAATATAAAAGCTGGTAAGAGGAAAGGAGGCATAAAGCTCACTCATATATTCCGCCAATACATCTCCCATGTATTGGAGCTAGTTTGTAGATCCACTTTTAGTCACATCAACTTCATTAGGAGCTAAAATACTCTCCAAAGTCCAAGGTGTTACTGCCATTAATTAAAAAACCCCCAAAACCAACTGGAAATATTAGAATGGCGTAAGAACAAAAAAGTTACTGAATTTATCTTCGTCTACTGAAGGAGGCTGGACCACTCTTAGTAGAGGCTTTCCTACACTCTCTTTCAAAGCCTCTAATAATAGAAACACTATTTTTCCACTAGGCAGCTTGTTCCTGTTATTAATTATCAATATGTTTCAAATATTATCTTTTCCCATTTAACTTTAACCTCTTGTGTTGCAAATTCAGTCAATGCTGTCCTTGTCCTCTGGTGGACATAGGTGAAAACCACAATGCAACAAACTGTATATACTGGAGGATTTATCCTTTAACAGCCTTATTTTTCTAAATTAACTCAGTATTTCCAAATTGTCCTCCAAGATCATCCTGTCTAAATCTTTTGGCATTTCTAGCTCTAGCTTATTCTAACTTGCCTACATCATTCACAGAGAATGATACCTAAAAGTAGACAGGTTATTTTAGCTGAGGCCTCACTGTATCTGGAAAAAGCAGAAAAACTATCTGTATTAGTACAACACAGCTGCTAATACCTCCTAGAATGAAATTTGCTTTTTCTTTAACCACATCTAACTATCGATTTACATTTATTATGTTGCTGTATTCAGCCTCTTCAAAATGCTTTTCTTCAATTCTTCTGCCTAAAGAGTGATTCCCCATTTTGTCTTTGTTGGTTTTTTTGGTTTGGGGTTGGGGTTTTTTTGATCCTCTAGTGCCTTACTATGCATTTTTCTTTACTGGATTTCATCTAACTGACTTCAGATGCTTTCTCTAATTTATCATATTCATTAAATTCTCACTTTTTTTTTGTATTGAAATATTTTGCTATTGCAAAATTTAATGAATTCCTTAATTAAAAGTCATAGCTTTCTACCTTGATAGTTACCCTTCTTTCATTCTATCTTCCCATGAGACCCTACCTAACAATGCCTTGAATTTACTAAGTCTCCATTGCTGAAGTATACTTCCATCTTTATCCTCCTCTTCCATACATTCAGCCTTTTTCTAGAATCCCAAATGCATAATTTACATTGTGTCTTTGGATTTTCAATTGGTATTGTCTGGCTAGTTTGAATCACACCTAAAACTGCCAGTACCAACCATTTATTCAAATAAAAATATTGTGTCCATCTGACTAGTTATTATCCCTTGTGTGAAAAGCAAAATTACTCTTTCAAAGATACAAGCTTAATTAAAACCATCTCCCACAACCCTGCTATTTTGATGCATTACATAGCTACACAAAAATAGTCTCATCCACACCTACTCCTTCTGTTTGGCAGTTTATAGTATATCCTTACCATTAAATTAACCTTATTTTTTTTCCCTTTCATCTTCACCCAAGTATCCAACCACACTGCCTCCTCCTGAACTTCAGAGCAGGTATGTGTACATTCTTGCTCCACAGAGCAACAGTTCCCTGTGTTTTTCCTTCAGCACGGGCAGGGTTTCACCCTATATTTAAACTAGACGAGAGCATTGTAACTATTTCACATAAACTCGCCTGGGTGCTTTTCAGGGAAAACAAAGGATGACCTGTTGTAGTGACCTGCCTGTGTGCCAGCCCAAGAACAAGGCAGGCTAGAAGTGCATGTAAGGAGAAGCTGGCTGAGCATGGATTAAAACAGGCGAACATAAAAAAGCAGTATTTTATTAACACAACAAAAGGCCGCGCAGCATAGCCAAGGGAGTAAACAAGAAAAATCTCTAACAGCCCTATAATTATCATGTAAATTGAGATTAATAATAGTAGAAATACCCATCTCATGCTCTTCTAATCAACAAATAGTAGATTACAGGGTAATTAGTAGGGAATTTATATATGATTATTAGGCTCTAGATTACATAGTGACTAATTATAGTAGCAATGTGAAGGCCTTCCATGCCAAGGACCATGGAATCTTCTGGCAAAAAGTACATAAATTAAAGGTGTAGCATGTCCTAGAATTGTATACATGATCAGACATGGATATTAATACAACATAATATTTATCCATTTCTCTAAAATAATGAAAAATAAGGCATGTAAGTAATTTAAATATCAATTAAATATTAACTATTTTTAAAAACACACAGTAACTTATCAGCACAAGATGTAGTATAAAATGCTATTCATGATTTACTGATTTTTTATCACTGTGATGATAAAAATATCTGCTGTATTTTTGTTAATTTGAAAAAAAGGACAATTCAGAGAAAATTTTAAAGCCTAAGCATTATGATGGACACATGGTATTTTTGTGACTATCACTCCCAATTAGTTCCAATGAGCACTGTATAGGACAATCTGTCCTTCCAAATGAGGTCACATCCTTAAAAATTTAAGCCCAATGTGAATTCTTCCTGAAAATGCAAAAATAAAATGTATGAGATTTTCTAATTCAATCAAATATAAAAGTGGCTTCCTATGTCCACACAGGGACAACAATATGGTTTTCTGATGTTGTAGAGCATGCAGCAGCTGTCTTGGTTGAAACTGACAGACACTGAGCATTAACAAAACTCAGACCTTAATTCAGGAGCCCAAAGTAAACTTTCAGTTTTAAGTATAGCAGCCTTAAAATCAATCCTGATAAGCAATTACCTAAAACCACTATTTTAGCATGATTATGTTACAACAAGGATAACTTATTTCCTGGAAAAGCCAGTTCTGGGCATTAGAGGAGAACATTTGTACAACCACTGTCATACCATTTATCAATGTCTGCTTTGAACTGCAATCCAAAGCAGTAAAAATGATCTTAAAAATCGATCAAGACTCTGTAACAAGCATGAAAAGAGAGCAAAAGAGGTAATGAAACACAGCATTCACTCAGCATAATGTAATAAGAAGAATTCAAAAGTTAAATGTTGTAAAAAAAAATAAGTTTGGGGTAAAGAACACCTAATTAGAAATAATATTAAAAGAGTGTAGAACACTCTTGCAACTGCCTAAACCAGCTTCACTTTTCAGTTCTAGTTACAAATGCTAAACAAGATCAAAAGACTTGTTCTCAAGTGAACAATTTGACATAGCATGTTTCATTCTTATATTAATAAGGACCTGGGAATCTGCTAGACAACATTAAACTGTCCAGTGCTGCTTAGCCCTATGGAGGATGTGTCAGAAATTGTGCCTGAATTTTGCCTGAATTCTGCTTGTCAATTAGCAGTTCTCACAAACTGTGAAGAGCACTTATAGAATAAGGAAATATATCATTTGATCTGTGAATCTTCCATTACTCCAGGCAAGAATTATTTTTGAAACTCTACAACTGCCTGATTTCTTTCGAGAGGTAACTTGGGAGGAGACCAGGCATGTAGATTTCTTCCCCTGTGCAGTGCACAAGACTGGTTTTGTTGCCTCTCTGACATCATCCAGCCTCCTTAAGCTGGTACAAAAATGTCATAGTCAGAGGAATCCCACAGAAAAGAAGAAATAATTATTAAGTAGTCTGTTTTCTAGCAGTAGTGATGCAGGGATCAAAAAATAGGGCTGTTCTCAACATGAAAAGAAGACTAGGAAGCCTGAAGCTCTTTCTCGTAATTTTTCACACCTTCTCTGCAGGACTTTTCTCCAGGGTCTTTTTCCAGACAAAGTGTAGTAGTGAGGTGACTCCAGTGTTGTGAAGAACACAGTGAGGCCAGAGGGGGAAATGGATACCTTGGGCTACAAGATGCAGTTAAAGCCACTGAATTTATAATAACTTACATAGCTTATAGGATACTCTGTCAGCATATTTCTACTCTTCACCTGGATTTTTAATTAAATAATTTTAATTAAATAATCATTAAATTCACCTGGTAAAACACAGAAGCAGCATTGCTGCACTATCCATCATTGCACCACAGTTAAAACTAACATGGGTACTTGCATGTCTTCACTGCTTCCAAAATCTTGATTATGGATAAGTATGGACTCTCTTTCATACTTCACAGTGAAAAAAAATTCAAACTTTTTCCTTATTTTCTATCCTTTCTAGAAAGATCCAGCTGTTGTATGTACTTTATTATCATTTTTCATCAATCATAGCAATAATTAATCAACCCAATCATGCAAAGAGAATTTCTGTCAAACACATTTTGAAAAAATAAGGGTTCAGTTGATAAAATACCTATGTGTGAAATGGATGAGTACAGAAAAGGACCAGGGAATAAAAATTCTGTTAAATATTTATATTCCTGCAAAGTAAGTAAAATATTGAGTCATCATTATTCCAATACTTTTTAAATACACATATGCATTACAAAACCCGATACAAATGCTGCTACAGAAGGTGAAATAAATCTAAAACAGCAGAAGGAAAGACAGTTGTGAGTGGTAATGAATGAAATATGCCAGAAATTGTTCGGGTTTACAGAACTGAAAAATAGATAGAATGCAGGATAAGTAAGTTTGTAGGCTACTAAAAAAAAATAGTGGCAGCTCTCCAACAAAATGCTTATATTCCAGAATAATGAAATAGATGAAAGATAGGGAGAAATATGGAGAAATATAAATGCTAAATACGTCATGAGGAAGAACAAAACCTAACACAGTTAATTTAGGATGGTACTACAGGGTTTAGTCTTCAAACCAACAGCCATGATAGATTTCACTTATATTATATTATATTGCTATAAATATTGACATTCAATTGCAGAAGAAAAGATATTGTTAAATATAGAAAAAACAGAGGTGTGAAATAATGGGAGAAGGTTGAAAAATGTCAAAAACCCCACAGAAAGTAAATTAGCACCTTGATAATAACTGTTGAGAAATTCATATGGGTATCTGTCCAACATTTGTGATGATGTGTTTCAAAGAAAGTTTGTAAAGAAATATGAATTATAAAAAGAAGTCAAGATTGGCAAGATCTTGAGTTAAATTTGGCTCTAATGAGATACTGCAGTAATAGGACTACAATGAAATATAGATGTAAAAATGTCAGATTTCCTTTTCAACGACATGAAGACAGGCTCTTCCCAAGTACTTTTGAAAATAAGGCCAAAATAATAAGAAAAAAAAATACAACACCATGTCTATATTATAAAAGGTGGATAATGCACCATAGGAATGCAAAAGAAATATGAATACAAAAGAAATCACTTGGAATGAAACCATGAAGTTTATTGTCAAGGACCACCGTTTACAATTCAACTGTGAATGCAGTCCTAAGAATGCTAGAAATCACTAAAACCAGGTTTCACTATGTTTGTGTCTCTTCTGACTATTCTTATTAATTTTGGTGAACCAGATTATTTCCTAGGTACAACAAGTAATTTCATAACCACTGTACATAAGCAAAGGTAAGGTGTTGCATTTTTAAGAACACCGGATCTTAGAAACACTTTTAGATTACATCTAGAGTTAGAATACAAGTGTTCTGACTCCACTATATCCTGTAGAGAGTCAACAGCAAGGCATAGTTTGACAAAAAAAAAGGTCTATTAGGTCATTATCTTATGTGGGTTTCTTCAGCTGCAGCACCATCACATGTGGCTCATCTACCTTCTCTTTTCCTGATCACTTCTTCCGTCTCTCTGGGAAAGCTATCATTGTAAAAGTGTGGTGTCCCAAACCGAGGAACTGGTGAGGCTGGAAAAAGCTCTCCTTTTCTATGGCATCACTTTGCAGTCTAATGGCTTTGCCAGGACTGTTCACTGTGTGGTTGCACAGCTGAGGGGACAAGTGGAAGGGGCTGAGGGAAAAGGAAACAATTAGCTGAGGACTGCTTAACTCGGCCTGAATCTCATTTTACCCCAATGGCTGAGATGACAAGGCACCTGCATTTCCATCTTGATTTTGTATACTAATAATTTGCCTATCAAAGGTAAATTCTTAGCTTTGTCCACACCACACTTGCCCTTGCCTTTTCTGACCTCCACTTACTCACTTGACTCCAATCATTCATTCCTTCCCCAGTGTAATGGGGTCTGTAACTCTGGTTTCAGTGTTACGTTACTGCAGTTAGCAGTGCTAACTCTTTCTTCTTTTTATGCCACAGAAATAATCAAGTTCTTCAGGGAGAAACAGAGAGAATTTTACAGAGGGAAAAAAAAAAATAGATCATTCATTTGCACTCACAAAATTGGATTTTTTTCAGAAAAAGTGGAAAGCATAACTCAAAGAGACACCTAAGTAATTAATATGCCTTCAGAAGAAAAATATTAGACCCTTAATAAATGTTTGGTTTAAATTTGAAACATTTTGTTTCAAACAAAAACATGGCAATATTAATTGTGATTCTAATCTGGTTTTAAAGTTGCCTGGGTTGGGTAAATGAACTACTTAGAAAATGTATAATTTTCACTAATATACACCTAGATAAAAACAGGAATATTGAATTAGAATGAAATAATTGGTATACAACTTTATGTTAATGTTTACATTTCACAAAAGCAAAAATCTAAAGAATAAAATTGTGAGTTAATAACTTGAGTTATTTTTTGGAGGCACATGTAAGATTCCCATAAAAGCTATGATATGTACGCTTCTTTATTGTAATAATATAAAGTTTTGCTAAATAAAGACAAAGAGAAATTAGCAGAAATTTTTCTGTGGTATGTAGGAAAAGGTCTTGAAGGGCTCCAGAGGTCATATAGTTTTCTCCATCTTAAAATAATTCCCTACTTATTTATGAGGCTTCACCACAGAGAAGGTATTCTCATGGCCTTGACTGATTGTCACAACTTCAGCAGAAACACTTATCAGAATTGAGGCAGACCTTCATCTCATGCAAAGAATTTTTTCAGGATATTTCTATCACTGCTTTCTATCAATGTTTTCTTTTGAGATACCTGATGCATAATCACTTCTTCTGACAACTTACGTTATATCTGTAATAAGGGGGAACCCAGTTCTTTTAGCTTACATTAACACGTGAGAACTAATAGAAAATATTTTAATTATTTGGGAGGCCTTAGCACAGAGATCTACATGTGTCAGTGACGTGTCATTTGCCAGTCTTTTATTTCTGCACTGCACTGTAAGGTTCATTTGGCAAGAAATTAATTCATATTTTCAGCAAATCTATAAAACTACAAAAATATTAATTTCTAATATCATATTTGTTTGCATCAACAGTTTAACTTTTGACACTTTTACTGCTTTGTGAAATCAAAATTTAGTACACCTTTGGAAAATAATAAGTTGGGGTGTTGCAAAGGGAATTTTTCAGTTTGCAGCAATCCTGTGTCATGAGGACACCTTTTCCCTCTCCTTAATCATTACTTACTGTCAGAAACCATCAGTGTGGTACTTTATTTCTGTGAGATATTCCTTGCTCAGTTCTTATTTCACGCTTTTGGATTAGCAAAAAACAATTTCACACGCAGTGAAATTAGTGTTACTTGTAATAGGAATATGCAGTTTGAAGCTTCATTCTGCTGAATTGGCCTGATTTGGTACAATAGGTTCCTAGAGAGCCATACCTCTATTTTAAATGGTTCAGCGAGATCAAAGGTAATTTTTTTTCTTCTTTCACTCTACTCTCACCACAACAGGAGAAAACATGAGAAGGGTTTCAATTTAGTAAAGCACTTACTGTTAAGTATGTGCTTAAATTTTTGTTGGTCAACAAAGTGCTTAAACATTTCTTTTGTTCCTACTGACTCCAAATCATATACAAGCTTAAACGGGAAATGTATTTCAATGGTTTCATAAAACAAGACCAAACTGAGAAATACATTTTAAATAGTCTTATCCAAGAAAAGCTGCCATTTGATTCCATTAAAAGTCATTAAGGATTTTTCCTTCTCAAAGTCCCTGAGTATGGCTGGGGAGATTAAATTGTCAACCTCTGAAACCCAATCTAAAGTTAAAACCTTTCTCTCAAAAAACTTTGAACAAGTATTGAAGTTGTTATGTTATGTTCAGCAAATAACTATGGATTTTAAGAATTAAAAATCATCTGTAATGTAATGAGATTAAGATATGCACAATTTGTAATATTGCCAAATAAATGCTATCAGTGCTTTTCAAATCAACTAGTGTAAACCACTTCTCACTGAATCTCTGTAATAATATCACGAAGTATTTTGACATTTCTTCTCAAATGTGAAAGTCATCTTTAAGCTTTTTTTTTTCACCATTGAATACTGAAACCCAAACAATTTTAATAGAACAGCACACCACACTAGTAAAGATCTTGAATATTTACAATGAATGAAAAAGCTACCAGTGGTAACTTTTACTCCAGCCCAAATAACAGAGTCGAAGAGTACTGAGTAAACCTGTAGAAACATTTGATGTCTCCATTGTCCAATTTAGCCTCGTTACTCTACTATCTCTAACACTGTCACAGCAAGATCTTCACATTTTCAGCCTTTAAATTCCTAACTTCTGAAAATCTCATGCACGCCCCTTCATTAAATTCCTCACTCTTCCTATGTAACAATCCCTGGGGGCATAGGTTGGTGTGGTCAAATATTACCAGTGATAGAAAAATGAGGCGGTCCAGACTAAAGAGCATATGCTCATTCAGAAACACCTCACCAGTGTTACAGTCATCTGTACCCTAAAACTTGTACCTTGGCATTTTTAGGGAAGCACTTTTATCCCTTCACTATTTCTTTGTGAAATCCCTGTATCCCCTTACCTACATTTCTTTTTGAATTACTGTAATTTTCTCCTTTTCTGTATTCCCCAAATTCCAGCTGTTCAAATACAGATACTAAAGACAACTGATGAATTCTAGCTAAATCATTGCTCAAGAACTTCAGGTTTCTCCCATTCATTTTAGAAACAGATTTATATAGCCATGCACTACCACATGTGCATTTATTACCCATTTCTCCTATCAGATTGGAAAAGGACAGAGTTGTCCACAAAAGTCATGACATGAGCCATGGTATGATCAAATCCAAGTTTTGTGTTCAGCA
This sequence comes from Pachycephala philippinensis, assembly GCA_013397055.1. Taxonomy (NCBI): domain Eukaryota; kingdom Metazoa; phylum Chordata; class Aves; order Passeriformes; genus Pachycephala; species Pachycephala philippinensis. The sequence continues at coordinate 991,257 of VWZT01009445.1, read as the reverse complement.
GTTTCTATAGACTGCGTTTCTCAGTCTTCCAGAGAAATGTAAATCTGCTGTTCCCCCCACTAGAAGTTCAGAAGGAAGCTGAAAAAGGAAACCCTTCTAACCCTCTCCTTCAAAATGCTTTCTCCAGGGCTCAGAAATCCTCAGCAGACCTACTCCTTCCTTAGCCATGCCACCTGGAAGTGCTGCCCCGACTCCCACTACCCTGCCCACCCCACACGGCACTCACTTTTCCAACAGAAAACACTCTTTCTCCTCAGCCTATATGTCTGCTGTTACTTATTGTTTACATTTTTTCGTTTTTCAAATATTAGATTTTCTTATAATGAATTTGGGTATCATTTTTAATGGAGAATGTGAGAAATGTGAAGCCATCTGGCAGAGTTTTCTATTCATTTTTGTGCAGTAACCTTTGCAACTGTACAGGTGTCATTGGGACATATGAACCTTGTTGAAAGCAATGAGACTGCTTGGCTGTCTGATGAAACAGTTTCCAAAAACAGAAACAGACAAGAAACCCACAACATATAAACATGATTCTTACACTCATGAAAGCAGCATCACTGATAAAATGGTTAAGGGAATAAAGTATCTGAATAATAACAGCCACAAAAAAGGAGTAGCCAAATAAAGATAAAAACCTTATCCCCCTATTACAGGACTTACCAAGCAGTTAAATGCAGCCCAAGTTAAAAACAGGGGTTTTGGCTGTTTTTTGGTGGGTTTTTTTGTTTGGTGTTTTTGGTTTTTTTTTTTTTAATAAAAATATAGTCAGAGTTATTTTAGTAAAATAAATTGTATATATCTGTGTCTCTTTCATATACAGGGAAAGAGAAAGAAGGAAACCAGAAGGGGAAGGAAACACCAACAAAGATCCTTTTCCTTTAATCTGAGACTTCCCAAAATTATTTATTCTTTTACAAAATTAATACATCATTTTTGATATATTATCTACCAGTCTCAGACATCAGTAAATGCAAGACTCCTGTTAATTTCCGCTAGGTTGGAATCAGTATCTAAGCAACCATTTTTTCAATACTCGAAGTATGTCATTATTAACTAATCACAGCAAACAAACAAACAAACCAATCCCAAGTGTATGTAGATTACACCTGATGCAAAGCCTCTGTCATCACAGAAATATCCCTGTGACTATGAGTAGATGGATGGATGATGAAAAATAATTATGGCAAAAATAAATAAACACACTGATAAATTTTCCAAAACACTGGATATAAAATTTGATAAAGTGAATTTATTAATGATGAGACGTGATTTCTAGATATACTAAGATCAAAGCTGGAAAAGAATGCTTGCAATTATTTTTAGATTATTTAAAGCATCTCTTCTTCCTAAATGAATATTTCCTCTGATTCAAGCCACTGTCTTCCTCATTCCCCTCAGACTTGCAGGGAACTACATTGACAGTGCATCAATTGATGCAGTAACCTATCCCCTGTAATGCTATTAGCTTGAATTTGAACTGTTGGATTTTACATTTAATTAAATAATCCTAATTTCATCTGTATAAAATTTGCAAAATTACGTAAGTCTGAAACCTGAATAGAAGAATGACTGTGTACCAAATCTTGGCCTTTTAAAGGTTTTCATTCTTAATAAAACTATGAATAAGTGATCTATTCCAGCTGTCTAAAGAAATGGTCCATTTCCTTCCAACACACACAAAGTTGACTCAAAGGCCAGAGATTAGCTGCTAAGTATAGCAGGAAAGTTATGTAATTAGTTGTTTTGCAAGATCAATGAACAGTTGGACTGCTCATATGCTGCTGAGCTCAGCTACATTCATATTCTGTATTGCCCAACATTCACAACGTTTAATATTTATGTTGACTACTTCACAGATTTTATACTACGTCAAAGCAATACACAATGGAAAAAAAATAAAATGTACCATAAAGTAGCAAAAAATGTGAGACTATTAAAGGAATTCACATATAAAGTTCTTGAAGATAAATTGTCCTTCTTCTTCAGGAGTTATTGTGACCAGCTATGTACTATATATGCCTGGGCATAATCTGGAGTTTGCACAGATCTATGATGATCATATATTAAAGTGACCCTTAACTCTTCCTAAATGCCATTATGTTTTTGGTTTTTTTTTGGCTGAAGTTCATAATTAAATGAGCATAATTCCTAAGATATTTCATTTTATTCTATTTTCATTTTATATTTGAAATACAATTCCTTCTCATTTTCATGATTTTGGTTTATGCTCCTGTTCATAAAGCATGTAAGTACATGCATGACTTTAACCATGCATGTAAACATGTAAACTCATTTGCAGTTATTGAATCACTGCAGCTGTAATGCAAGCACCCTGTGAATAATTCCATTGGCTTTAACAGAATCTAGGCACTTGCTTAAAACTAACAAAAATTAAGTAGGTGCTTAAATACTTTTCTTAATGAGTCTGCAATGACTCTCATGTACTGAACAGTTCGTGAACTGAACTGGAAACACACGAATGAATCAGAGTTATATCACTTTGTAATTGTTGAGCAAAACATATTCTTGTTTAGCAGAAAAGGTTTGAATATCATACATAAATTTTATTTCATATGTAAGAGTACAAAAATGAATTTAAGAAATCTAAAACCTATTTCTTCACCTTCAGTAGTAATCAGGTTGTAAGAGTATCAGCAGAAATATTTTGAAGGCTTTTCTATCTGCTTTAGCCCATGTTTCTTTAAGTATATTAATTGATAATAAAAGATAAAAGTAAAAATTAGGCTAGCTTGAAGTGTTAAAGTGACAGTACAGAATGAATTTAGACTTTATAGTATTTTAATTACATTAAGAGCAGATTAAGAATATATTACTTCACAGCAGAAGATACCAGTTACAAATAATAAATGCATAATTCATGTTGCTGTATTCAACTGATAATGTCCTTTCTTTTCACAATTCAATTCCAATTTTCAAGATGTAGCTATTATGCATGCAAGCATTTTGTCTCCAATGAAAAAAATAACAAGAATTGCTTACATTTAGCCATGAATATAAATATTTATAGAACATCTTTGTATACTATTTGTAAAACTTTGGGGGTTGTGATTTCATCTCTGTTTTAAACTGCAAAGATTTGAAAAGATTTGCCTAACCTTGGAGTAAATAAGGGTAAGATTTTGCTTAGCTGATTTTAAGTGCTACAGAGGTAAGACAGAATGACAGTTTCATCAGGAATCAACCTGGGTTAAACCTAACTTTTTATTTCCTGATAGAGCTAGGCAAAGAAAGGAATCCAGAATACCATCTACCATCTGACAATCTAAATGAGGCGCCCATCTCTTTCCTCTGATTTTATGGCCAGTTTCAACACTATTGTGAAGTGATTTAGTCATGCAGAGCATAAAATAATTTAGGTTGGAAAAGGTTTATGAACGAAAGTATCTTTAAAAGCTATTAATAGGAACATCAGCTGCAGACGTACATCTATGAAGTATTCCAAGTGCTGATTTTTTTTTCAAGGGTCAGTGCGTGAAACAGCAAAGGCATAAGCAAAAGAAGTGGTGGATAAAACTGAACCAGCTTGATAGAAATGCAGTCTGGCTCAGAATTCCCCACAGCCATAAGATTAGGGCACTAAATGCCCTAAAACCTTGTGCATGGCAAGGGTTTGGGGAAGTGATTTGTCTAGAAACCCTAATAACTTTATTTAATAAATTAATCCCTGAACTAATTCCTGAACTGGCTCACCAGGAAGCTACCTGAGAGTCAAAAGCAAAAGCAAGGGCGTGGGTGCTGATGTGAGAGAGGGAGGAGAAAAACAGAATTGTGGCAGCCTGGATCTGGATCAGATTAAAATGAACCACACCTGAAGCCCACATAAATTGTGACATGGGGAAAATTTGACGCTAAATCAATGCAGATATGATGGACTCTGAGGCCTGGCAACATTCTCACTTTGATGCCTGTGACTAGAGGAAGATTTTAGCTGTTTCTTTTTTCTCATGAAGTCCTTAGTCTTGGATATGAAAATACCAATATGAAACCAAATAAAATTTCAAAAATGTTGAATTAAAAGATTTATTCTGTTCATGCATTAGATGTTCATGTATTAAAAAAAGACACACGCAATTTCACTTTAAAAGGCTTTTAACTATTCTAAATACAGGAGAAAAAATGTTTTGTCACAGAAATTTTACATTTATCTAACTGAGAACTCCTTGTGGAGATAGCTTAATTCCCTGAAGCTGATAGCAACAGATAGGGTTTATTATTCTGTTTGACTACCCTGAATGCTATAAAGTTCATATAATGCATGACTTACTATAAAAAAAAAAAAAAATACAGCTCAAACCAATTTACTCATTTGTGGAATTATTTTACACTAGTTTTTGCAGAAACGTGGTAAAATTTGTAAAAATACACTATAGCTACATACCGTATATTGTATAAATAAATGTGAATTGAATTACATTTAATTTATACAAACTCTTGCAGAATCCCACAGAGCAACGTAGCAAATGTGTCCTTTCATTGGCACAGTAAATATGGAGTGTTCGTGAAGTAGGAATGCACAGCCTACAATGGCATTCAGTAACTTAAAGAAAGGAGGCTAGAATGAGAGCTCTTCTCATATTATTAAGATCAAAAATTCCAGATATCCCATTTTCTGGGTGACTGCTGTAACCAGCACACTGTCCCGAGTATTCAAAATCAGATGTGCCAGTGTCAATGTACATAACTAGTTGTCTGGGGAAAAGAATGAACAAAAAGATGTCCTAGTGCATTGCTACTTTATTCTGTCTTTGAACTGAAGTAAATATCACTACCGTAAATATCACTACCTGACTTCAAAGAGCTTGTCCAGCATGCTGGTGTCTCAGGGTCTTCTCTCAGCTATCACAATGTTCCTATAACTTTTTTTTTTTTTTTTTTTTTGTAAAAAATTGGCCACAACTTACTTTTTTGAGGGGAGCAGTTTTGCATATATGTGAGATATACTTTCAGAACGCTTAACAGAACAAGTTCCTCAGCAAACGTAGGCAAAGCAACATCTTGTTTCCAGATCTCAATCTAGTTTTGGCAGAAGCTAGGCACAAACTTGCTCAGACTGGGCAGAAGTCTAGACACCCTAGTAACAGCATTTCCATGTTTGAACTGGCTACACCAATGCACTTCTGAAGCAAGGAATCAACTCAGGAAGACTCATCAGAAACACGATTTTGGATGTAGGCAACTATGTTACATTCTCTGTGTTTAAATTCTCATTTGGATACAGCGACTATACTCATCATAATTTAAATGCTTTTAAAAAAACGTTAAACATAATCATATTCAAATAAAAGTGTGATAGTTGCTTTATGAATGTGTAGATACATTCGCATGCTGTGTGATTGCTCATTATACAGATGGGCTTATTTCCATACTATGAAGGAACTGCTTCAGATGGGTGGAATAATTTCCCCCTTCCTTTGTCACAGGCCGGGATTTTTGCACAGAAGGGTGCTGGTTTACATCATAGGACTTGCCTGATCATGAACTTCTTTAGCAAAACAAAACGAATGAAAAACACATACCAGTACTAATTATCTTTACTAGTTATTCTTCCTCCTCAGAGCAGTCCCATGTTTTTAGGCACTGTATGTAATGCAACTAAAGGAGATGATATGGAGTTATTTATTAGTAATAACCACCACTGAAGGACTTCTCCATTTCCTCCCTACAGGTTTGAACAGGTTCTCCAGCAAACTTGTAGTAGTAGTTTTACTGTGATGGTGATGGTAAAGATATGCTTTAACAAGATTTGTAAGGAAAATTATATACTTGCAGGGAAGAAAGAAGCAGGCTTTCAGGTAGACAAAAGCAAACCTGCTCAGACCACAGGAAAGACTCTTTTGTCTGCAGTCATGGAGACATTTAAATGACTGATTCCTTTCCCAGAGAGCTAGCTGCTTAAATCATATTCCATTTACACAGAATGTGGACCACAATGTCCCCTCAAAATGACAGAAAAGTGATCTGTTATATCAATTCAGTGATAGGTAGAAAGTTTGTTATCCTTTACATTGGTTTAATATTGTTAACTAGAGGTTTCCTGGTGGAATATAAAAAACCTACAAACAAACAAAAAGGAAGGAATGTGAGGAAAGTTAGTAATTTAGGACCCAAAGAAACATTTAAATACCAGTTTGGTTGTATGTGCTGAAGTTTGGCACATGTTCACACATGAAAGTTTGCAGGGGATAACCCAATTGACACCTGGAACCCTTTTGGTCCCTGAAAATTCTGAGCTTATAAAGGAATATAGGTACACGGAACATTTTTTGCAGCTGAAATAGAAGAATAAGCCCTCACTAAAATAATTACTTGAGAAAACTATTCAAACAACTGTTCCCTGGTTTTTAGGGATTTTTTCTCCTGAATAAAATCTCTTTTGGAAAGGTCTTCACTGTCTTTGGAAAGAATCATCTCCAACATCTGGAACTTTTAAAGGAAAATGAAAATAGAACTAACCATTGGTGTAAGCACCTGTAAGGTAAAGGAATGGAAACATAAAGGGAGTAAATTGTTTTAAGATAAAGAAACCTGGCTGTAGGCACCTAACGCACGTGTGGGGAAAGTGAAAAAGCTGAGAACTATGAATTATCGAGAGCAAGCGAAAGGCCAAGATTATTCAAAATGTACCTGTGACCAAATGTTCACATTTTAAGTTAAAATAAGAGCAAAAAGGAAAAGAAAAAAGGAGTACAGGGCTGCAGGCTTGCCTATGAATTGTGTCCAAATCGGACAAGAAACTATGTTTCATATCCACTATTGCAATCCAGTGGCCAGCTCTACTTGCACTTGCAATTTATGAAGTCAGGAGTTTTGATTCTCAACCTCGTTGTATGTAGAAAGAACGACATTTTCTTTCCCTGAAGTAGTGTGGATAATAATCAGTATCTGCAAGATAAATTCTAAGTGGGTTATGGAGAGGTGGCAAAGCACACTAATAATATGTTGACATTCTAAATATAAACATTGCAATTATATTGCTACAACTACAACTAGCAAATGCCTTGGACGCAAAGGAAGGAAGCAAACTTTAATCTTAAGAACAAACATTGCATCGAATGGAGCTAATCCTGTGCTTAGGAACCTTGCTGAATCACATCTCTTTTGAATGTGTGCTGTCATACAGGCCACCAACTGTTGAAGCACGGCAGTAGGACGCTCTTTAAAAGAAAGTTTTATGGTCCTGAATGTAAGTAATTTAAACATTAAGTAAAATTTGTAGCATAAATGGAAATATCAGTTGAAGATAACCAATATTAAAATATGTAAAGTATTTTATGTCCTTTTTAACATCTGAGCAGTGAATGATGTCAGTTTTTATTGAAAAGGAAAGATTTCAGGAAGATCAAATATCCATTTTCTTGGGTAGACTGAAGTTAAGGTACTCTCTCTCGGAAATAATTATCACAATCAGCTTGTATCTTTCTTCTCAATTTGCAATTATTTGGCTAAAAAAACAAAGTTACAATTTAATACACAGTGAGATTTCTTCAATGTTTTAATGTTTATTTTTCAAACTTCTGTCTTAAACAAAACTTCCAGTTATTGTTGAAAGAGCTTTGTTGGCTTGATTAACTTTTGACCAAACAGGAATTAAATTTACAGCTTGCCAGAACATTTACAATCTGCAGTTTAAGGAATCTTTAAAATATGTCATTCAAGGCCTAAATCATGGTAAATCTGGTATACAATGTACAAAACATTAGTCACAGAATGGGTAAGGTTGGAAAGGACCACAGAGGGTCACCTGGTTCAACCTTCCTGCTCAAGCAGGGTCATTCCAGAGCACATTGCACAGGATTGCATCCAGATGGTTTTTTAATATCTCCAGTGAGGGAGACTCCACAACCTCTCTGGGCAAGCTGTTCTAGTGCTCAGTCAACCTCACAGTAAAGAAGAACAAAGGGAAGTAAAGCAGTAAAGTAGTAAAGGAAGTAAAGTAGTAAAGCAAAAACAGAAGTGCAAAATTTGCATTCCAAACAGTTCACAAATGAAATTTGAAATTTTGGCGCAGAAGTGATGTCATCCTCCTTGACTGTTGACTTTCCACAGGCTGGCAGGAAGCAGAGATGACCTAATGATTTTCCGAATTATTCATAACCATTCGTGTCAACAAGCTAAAAGATAAAAATGCATGTTACATCCTCTGATACCACGACTATAAATTACACTCTAAGGATGCCTTAAAATTCAAGATAAATGTACATAAATTTGTAATTCTTATAAATAATGTATATATTTGTACTCATTTTTTTGTATACACACAATTATTTCTCATTATTATTGAACCTACTCCACACAGAAACTAATAGGCCTTTAATTCTCATGATGTCACACTTAATAAAAAGATGCCAAGCGCCACCCGTGTGACTTGATTTATACATCAGCTTTGCAGATACCCTGCTCACTGGAGCATAGGGTAGGAGCTATGAACAGGGTGAAACTGGGCCAGACCAAGGCATGGAAAAAAATTAGGATTTCCTTCCCAATTTTGATGCGTACGCTTTACCATGACTTGGTTCACACACCAATTTGTCCAGTCTTAGAGCATAATCGTCAACAGCTTCTTGGCTGCTCTGCAAGGAGCTATATTCGGTACCCGCTGCTGCTGCTGCATGAGGCGGGTGCCTCCTCGCCTCGGCCGGGCACAGCCCGGCGCTCCCGCCAGCCATCCCCAGCCACACGAATACCCCGGGGGCTGGAGCAGGGGGCGCGGACGGGCTGTGGCCAGTGCGGAATCCACACCTGCTTGGAAACGGGGAGTAAAATAAGGCGTGACACAGCCTTTGGGACGTGCGGGGGGGAGCTACTCGAACACGCGCTCCCACGCGTGGGGAACGACCGGCTCTTCCCAGGGCTGTGACTCTGCAGCCGAGGGGGGCCCGGCTGTCACTTCGCAAGGGCTCCACCGCTCATTTTTAACTTTCTGCGGGGAGCGGACGCGACCGCCCCATGCGCCCCCGCAGCACTGAGGGAGCGGCGGGGCAGGCGCGGCAGCGGCCGGCACTCCCCTCCACCCCCCTCCCCGCAGCCCCGCCGCGCTGCCCCTCGGGCCGCAGGATGGGGAAGGA